>PGFW01018361.1:9134-23438 GCA_003123925.1 Haematobia irritans | reverse complement strand
TGCCGTGCATTAAAGTGAGCGACGAAATGATTTTGTGCATGAGTATATGTGAATAAATTTTTTTAATAAATTTAAAAACAGTCATCCAGACGTTAACAATTTGGATGGATTTCCTCTCTTTAGGTATTGCTTTCTATATTTTCACAAGATTTTTCGTTGACTAGCCACCCATACACTAATAGAAAAATTTACTTTCTAAAATCGTGAACGGACGGTAACAAAATGAAAATGAAACGTTGGCGAAAAGTCAAAACGGAATGTTCACGGTTTCGTTCACAGACATGTACAATTTCATGAACGGCTTTCGTGTTTCTTTAAAAAGTCTTACGTTACTATGCACACAAAGAAAATTTCATTAAAATTCAGCCAATGAAACATTTTCATTGATATAACGAAACATTTTCATTAATACAACGAAAATATTCGTTAATAGTACGAAACGTTACGTTGATTAACAGAAAGTTCGTTGTAATAACGAAAAATTTCGTTGTATTAACGAATTTGTTTCATTGGCTGATTTTTAACGACACATTTCGTTAATATAACGAAACTTTTTCTATAGTGTGGCAAATCCGTTGGTGGTGCAATATACTAAGGCGACTATTAACGCGTATGAAGCAGATAATCCAGGTTGGAGGTAACAGATTTTGTTTTATTTATATAAATTCTTAACCATTACGTTTTCCGGTCATGAACGCTGGTTGTTGTACGCCGTTCATAATTTCTATGGGTGTATAGGATAATTAATTAATTTCACCTCATCAACTCTACACTAATTGCGTCTGCAAATTCAAAGTAAATTGAAATTAGAAAAATAAAAAATCTTTGGATACAAGTAAATTTTTGTTTGAGTGTAGTCGACCCATGGTTTTTTCATTTTAATGTCACAGATTAAGAAAAAAATATTCAAATTTCCAGAGACTTCCTCTGCCTTTAAATGATTTGGTAATGCCAGCATTAAATATAATTCCCTTTTTTGCCATTGCCTTTTTCTCAATCGTATTCCACGGTTCGTTTTATACCACTGCAAAAGACAGCTGTTAATTTTAGTTTGTTTGTGTGGTGGAATATGTTAACCTATAAATTTACCTTATGGCTACAATTACATTTTGCTACTACAGAATGGTCATGGGTATGAGGTGTAGAGACAACATTGCTTGCTCTTCTTGTGGTACTCAAATGCTAAACACACACAGACACCATGTGCAAATGAATCTATGGTATGGTTGCGTATGATAGTGTGATGTTAAGCGTGTAAAACGAGACCTGTCCTTCCTCTCTCTCTCTACCCCTTCCAAAAGATAAAATTCAGCAAAAGCAATGTTATTGTTGGCTTCACTGGTAAAATGTGTTTTTGTTTTTCTTGGTTTGGGTAGATAGAGAACTGTCGATGCCACAATGGCCTACGGTGTGTGCTTTTCATGCGATATCTATCCCAGTATTTGTAGATGTGCTTATGTGCCTGCCTGTGCCCATAAGCATCTCCTGCACCATACTCACACACACACACGCACACACACGCCACAAAGACGCAATTTGCTCGCTCACGGGCTGTATGAAGTTAACGCAAACACAAACTACTTTTTGATCTCTCATTCACTCTTGTCTGGTTGATTTTCGCCTTTTTCCAATTTGGCTCTTAGCCGTTTGATAATGGCCTATAGTGGGTGGTGGCCGGGTTTGTATGCATGATTGCTCCTTCCTTCCATATAGTTACTATTTGTATGAAAATATTTTCATTTCATATTTCATACATAAGTAATTTGTTTCTCTCCAGTTCATATGAGAAATGTTGAAAAAAAAAAAATAAATATAATAAACATAAATTCTGTGAATTGCAATTACGAACATGCCAATTGTATGCTGCCAATTGCAAAAATTAATTTTATTTCATTTTGACATTTCTTTCATTTTCAATTACGTGTTATCAAACAAATAAATCTCAAATGTCACCATTACTTTAATGTTACATACAAAACTTTATTTTTGCCGCTTCCCACATCAATTGGAGAATGTCACTAGAGAAGGATGGTCGTATTTAACTTTGCCTATCTTATACATATGTCGTATGTGGAGCTGCATAAACCCCATACATTTGAAGAGACATGTCATGCATATAAATACTAGAGGTTACACCTGAGTAATAGTTTATTCACACACGATATGTTTGCTAGGACTCACGCCCACTCACGAAAAGAAAATTTGTAATCATGCACACTCACGAAAAATATCGTGGCTCACGAAAAATGTCGTCACTCACGAATAATTTTATGTCTAATTTACCTTATGGACATGTTTGAAAACATGACCATGATTAAAATCGAGAGCGTTAAGTAACTCTTAACATCCCAGGTGTCACTAAAATTGTAAATGAATTCATTTCGTAAGCGTTTTATATCCGTGGGCGCGGATTTTTTCCGTGAGCGTATGGTTTCCGAAATTCGTTACACACCCACACTCACATACAATACATTTTCGCTAAACTCACACTTACGCCACGACTTTTGCCGTTTGTAATCACGCACACGCACGTTGCTGCATCAGCGTGACTCACGCGTGACGTCACGGAATTTTTTCGTGATCACAACAAATTCGTGTCACGTTGCCACACCCTAATACATATCATATATTCAACGGGATTTTTGCCTTCGTAATTTGGAAATCTATATAAATTTCCAGACAAAAGGCTTTGTCAATATCATATTTATTTCAAAATGTGTGAACACTTTCAACAAGAAAAAGTGAACCCTCCATTTCACTAAAGCCAATTTTATTTGTATTTTTGTTCAAGCGAATTATTATGTTTGGAGAAAGTTTTCTTTATTCTAATAATTTTTTTGCGCTACGTAGTTACAAATGATCATAAAACGGGGGGGAAACAATTATACAAAAAATGAACCAAAAAAGATTACAAAATTCGTACTTCTCACAAATAGTTCATTCTTTCTTTAAATTTTGTAAATTTTTACTACAAATGCGCCCATCTTGAACTTCGTATGTCACTAAAGACATCTTGCATTTTAAAACTTTCCATTTTTTCCTTCAAACCTCAAAACTGTTCTTTAACCTTTGATACTACGTGGGTCATTTGATGACCCATGTCGTATTTTTCATCACCGCATGTTCTTACTGCTTCGAAGTATTAATTAAAAATTTCTATCACTCAGTGCAGAATTAGTGACATTATTGCGTGATGAATTCTCATGCGCAGTAGTAAGGAACTTTAATCTATAATCCAACAGTAAAAAAATTCCGGTTGGATAAAAATACGATCCTAATACCCAACGTAGTATTAAGGCGTTAACAAATGAAAAAGAATTAATTTATGTCTTGATAAATTATCTGAATTGTCGACAAAATATTAACTTTTTTCTTTTTAATTTTCTAAAAATAATTTCCAATTGTTTTCTAAAATTAAACCAGAATTTTTCTCCCCGAAATTTTGCCACAGAATTTCGTGTTTTTGTCTGCAACCCATATCAAGTTCGGAAGATGCGGCATATTGTTCCATGTTTTGATATAGTCTCATATAAAACCGATATAGTCTCTCATATATGGACCGCTAATCAACCATGCCAAAATGCCGTTCCATCATAGGCCTATATATATATAGCCGATCCCCAATCACACAAATTGGTCCATATCGGTTCATTAATCTATGTTGCACTGAGAGCCAAAATAATCTTACCCAAAATTTTATTTATACTGGAATTTTGTCAAAATTTTATTTTTATGGAAATTTTGTTTTCCCCCAAAAAAAATTTTTTTTTTAAAAAAATTTTTCTATTGAAAATTTGTCAAAATGTTATTTCTATAGAAAATTTGGCCAAAATATTATTTCATAAGAAAATTTTTGGCAAAATTTTATTTTCTATAGAAAATATTGTCAAAATTTTAATTCTATCAGACAATGCTTGTCAAAAAATTTTAATTACTATTGAAAATTTGTCAAAATGTTAGTTTCTATAGAAAATTTTGTCAAAATTGTATTTCTATAGAAAATTTTGTCAAAATTTTATTCTCTATAGATACTTTTATCGAAATTTTATTTCTATTTAAAATTTTGTCAACTTAATTATGTACGTATTTAATTCGGCCTTTTTGTTATATATTACCACATTATCGACTACCTTGCCAATTTTAGAAGACGGTGTTAGGAGTTTTAAGATACCTGCCATCGCAAAGTGATACCGCAACAAGTAATTCGATTGGGGGATGACAGTCTTCACTGAAGGTTTCTACGCAATCCATGGTGGAGAGTACATAAGGCTTCCGGCGGGCACCGAACTTACGGCCGTATATACTTGGTTTAAATTAAAAAGGCTAACCTTGTTTTCAATCACTTCATAAACTGACTTAGTGTTTTTACTTTGGATAACAAAATTAAAAAAGGCGTTTGCAATAAATTTGTAGTTAAAAATTAAAAAAAAAATCCATCACATTTAAATTACTTCGAGTTTGATTAAAATTGTTAATTGCCGTAGCCAATTAATTTTTTTAATTAAAATTTTAAATCATTAACTTAAATTACACTAAAGCTTTCCATCTTGGTATCAATTTTTTAATTGAAAAAAAAAATCAACTTCATCAAACTTTTTAATTGGAAATATTTTTTCGTGATATTATTTTCTCATAAAATGGGGTACTGGACATCAATATACTGGCATTGTTTTCCATTTACCTAGGCAGTAGATATGCGAGAATATTTGCCTATCTTATAGAATTTCTTTGTTCCAAGACAAAATCCTGCTATAACAAAACCAAGCTTATTAGAAACAATCCTGCCTACATTAATATATAATTTGCAATATGAATAAAAATTTCGCCTATATTACAGCCTAAATTTGTAGGGGTGTGCTTTTTAAAACAATAGCCACTTCGTGATACATAGACATGTATTTGTTTAGTGTGCCATAAGCTATGTATGTGTGTTAGGTACAACAAGCACATAAAACCATTTTTATTAAAAATTCAAAAAACGTTGCTACTTTTGGGACGTGTTGTTCATAAGTTAGCCAGACAGAGTCAGGTCAGTCAGTCGAAGCTATACAAAAAAATCTCAACATATCTCGGCAATAAGTTGTTTCGTAGGAGTGAGAAATTATAGACAAAACCCAAAAAACCTCCCAGAACATTACATTCAATAAACCAAAAAATGTATAACAGTCATTAAAAAACGTAAAAAGGTATAAATTAACAGCCCCGACACAACCAAACACCCAACATGGATGATAATAATCCGGTTAAAGCAAACAAATTGTCTAACTCAGTCCGCAACGCCTTTGGCGAATTGTTTTACACTGTCCAAAAGGGCTGAGCGCGGAATGTACTAATAAACTTCCCACTGTATAACAAATCGGAAATTATTCATTGTAAGTATTACTAGGAAAGAGAGATAGAGAAATAGAGAGAGGGAAGAGTACTAACTACTACAAAGTTTATAAGGTTGTGGTGTAGGTAGTTAGTGATAGTGAAGAGGCCACACAAGAATCTATTTTGCGAACACGCACGCAGGCATAGAGTTTTCCTTTTCCCATCATCATCATTATTCGTTATCATTTGAGCCGCCCTCAAGCCACCAATTAATGTCTTTTATACGGAAAATAATCGACAAAAATTATAACCAACATAAAAAATATATAAATATTTATGCGTGGTTGGTTGCTTGTCCTACCAATTTTTTTTACGTCTTTCCTTTTGAGCATAATTTTACAGTGGCCTCCCTCAGAAAATAATTATTATATTAAGTCGATAATAGGGTTTTGACCAATATTACATGCGTTTTCTGCCAGGGACATTTGAATAAATAGTCGAACTCTAATATGACCTAATTGATTAATATTTAAGGAAATAATTTCTTTAATATAAAGAAAATCTTTATATTAAACCGAAAGTTATAATCTTCTGCCTTTAAACCTTTATTGCACCTGCGCCACACTGTGCGAACAGAGGTCATTATAAGTTAGTGCATATGTTTGTAAACACCCAGAAGGAGACGAGATCCAGACACATGGATGCTTTTGCCGATAATGCTCAGCGGGGCGTCCCTGAGTCGATATTAACCCATGTCCGTCCGTCCCGTCTTGTCGTCCTGTCCTCCGTCCGTCTGTCTGTGAATCACATTTTTGTGAATCAAAGTCCTAGCGTCGCAATTTAAGTCCAATCGCCTTCAAATTTTGGCACATGTTTCTAATTTGCGGTCAGAAATAGAACCCTGATTGCATTTGGAAAAAAATCGGCTTCAGAGTTAGATATAGCCTCCCATATATATCTTTGGCCCGATATGCACTTAAATGCGACCCACGCAGCCAGAGTTCTTATACCGATTTGCCTTGAAATTTTGTACAAGAAGTACAATTAGTCGTATAAAACTCTGGCTGCTGGTCCATATTAGTGCATTCGGCCAAAGATATATATGGGAGGCTATATCTAAATCTGAACCGGTTTTTTCCAAAAATCAATAGGCGTTCTATTCTGCACCCAAATTAGAAACATGCTTGCCAAATTGAAGGCGACTTGGACTTAAATTGCGACCTAGACTTTGAGTCAACAAAAATGTGTTCACAGACAGACGGCGGACGGACAGACGGACAGACGACGACACGGACATGGTTAATCGACTCAGGGCCCACCCTGGAGCATTAATCGCCAAAGACCACCATGTGTCTATCTGTCTCTCTGGTGTGTTACAAACATATGCCACTAACTTATAATACCCTGTTCCACAGTGTGGCGCCAGGCATAAAAAGTTTTAAAGCAAAGATCATAAACTTTCCTTTAATATAAATCTTATAATTAAAGTAAATTCTTCCTTAATTATTAATCAAATTTAGGTCAATATTAGTTCCACTATTTACTTCATAATGATACCTCTGCCAAGAAACGCATGTAATTTTGCAAACCCTATTATCGGATCTTAATATAATATTATTTTCTGTGAGCCACTGTAAAGCTACTTCAGTCTCTAAAAAAGAAAAACTACAAAAAAATTGTAGGTAGACTAACAACCAACACCAAAAAATATTTATATATTTTTTATTTCGTTGGTTATAATTCTGATCTTATTTCCGTAATAAAAGACATTAATGGAGGCTTGAGGCGGCTCAAATGGATAACGATAATGATGATTGATGGCGAAAAGCGGAAAAACTCTATGCCCCTGCGTGCTTGTTCGCAATAGATTCTCTTCGTGCCTTCTTCACTTCCACTATCTACCTACACCACAACCTTATAAAACTTGTAGTGTAGTACTCTCCCTCTCTCTATTTCTCTATCTCTCTCTTCCTAGTATAACTTACAATGAATAATTTCCCGATTTGTTTAACCAGTGGGAAGTTTATCTATACATTCCCCTCATCCCTTTTGCGACAGTGTTAAACAATTCCCAAAGCTTGCGGACTGAGGGTTAAACAAATTGTTTCGCTTTAACGATCATTATCACTCCATGTTGGTGTTGTTTGTCAAGGGCTGTTAATTTATACCTTTTTACGTTTTTATGACTGTATACACTTTTTTGTGTATTGATGTAATTCTTGGAGGTTTTTCGTTTTGTATATTTCTCACTCCTACGAAACAAACACTTATTGCCGCAGAATTTGTTGAGATTTTTTTTGTATAGCTATTATCGACTGGACTGACTGACTCTGTCTGGCAACTTCATGAACAACACGTCCCAAAAGCGTACGGCCAACGTTTTCTTGAATTTTTAATAAAATTCATGGCTTTATGCTGTTTGTTTTGTATCACACACATACATACTTATGCACACTACAACAAGATACATGTTATGGTATCACGAATCGGCTATCTGTTTTAAACACCACAACCCCTAATTTAGTTCGACTGTAATATAGCGAATTTTTATCTCATATGAAATATATATTAATGTAGGGCGAGGGGAAAATTTTTTCTAATAAGCTTTGGTTTTGTTATAGCCAGGATTTTGTGACAAAAGAAATTCTATAAGATAGGCAAATTATTCTCATATCTACTGCCAGGTAAATGGCGAAACAATCCAAGATATTCGATGTTCCCCTACCCATTATAGAAAATAATATCACCAAAATATTCCAATTAGAAAAGTTGATTGAAGTTGATTTTTTTTTTCAATTAAAAAATTGATTACAAGATGGAAACTTTAGTGTATTAAAGTTAATGGATTTTAAAATTTTAATTAAATAAATTAATTGCTACCAATAACATTTTAACTCAACTCGGCAAGTCAATTTAAAAAATGTGATGCGATTTTTTTTTTAATCTTTTTAACCTACAAAATTTATTGCCAAACCCTTTTTTATTATTGTAATCAAGAGTAGTAAAAACACTAAGTCAGTTATGAATGTGTGATTGAAAAAGTTACCTTTTTTAATTTAAACAAGTATATACGAGCCGCTAAGTTCGGTCACGCCGCGCAGCTTATGTTTAACTCTCCACCATGGATTTGCGTTAGGAAACTTCTAGTGAGACTGTCATCCACAACTCGAATTACTTTGGCGTTGCGGTATCACTTGCGATGCAAGGTATCTTAAAACTTCCTAACACCGTCTTCTAAATGCAAGGTAGCGCATATGTGGTATATACTAAACTAAAAAAGCCGATTAAATACGTACATAATTAAGTTTGACAAAGTTAAATAGGAAATAAAATTCTCGATAAAAGTATCCTTTATAAGAAATAAAATTTTGACAAAATTTTCTAAGAATACATTTGACAAAAATTCTTCTAAGATAACATTTTGACAAAATTTTCAGATAGAATTAAAATTTTGACAACCATTCTCTATAGAATTAAATTTCTGGACAATATTTTCTATAGAAATAGAAATTTTGCCAAAATTTTCGATAGAAATAATATTTTGCCGTCAAAAATTTTTCTATAGAAATAAATTTTGACAAAATTTTTAATAGAAATAAAATTTTGACAAAAATTTCCATAAAATAAAAATTTTGACAAAATTTCTATTAAAAATAAAATTTTGGTTAGATTATTTTTTGGCCATCTAGTGGCCAACCATGATTCTATGAACCGATAATGGACCAATTTTTTGTGGATTGGGGATCGGGCTAATATAATACTATAGAGCCTATATGGAACCAATTTTGAGCATGGTTGTTAGCCGGTCATAGTATGAGAGCTTTACGTTTATATGAGAGCTATATCATAAACATTGGACCAATCATGCCCATCTTCGAACTTGATATTGCTTGCAGGACAAAAACACGGAATTCTGCTGCAAAAATTTCGGACGAGAAAAATTTCTGGTAATTTTAAAATTTGAAGCATCTATTTTAGAAATTAAAGAAGAAAAAGTAATATTTTGTCGACAAATTCAAGATAATTTATTCAGAACATAATCAAATTCTTTTCATTTGGTTATAACCTTCATACTTACGTTGCGCGGTATTAGGTCGTATTTTTCATCAACGAATTTTGTAACTGTGTGGATCATAATTAAAAGTTCTTAACTACTCAGCATGAATTCAGCTATGTCACTTAATTCATGCCACGAGTGATGATAAGAAATTTTTACATTATATTCAGAACAGGTAAGAAATGCCGGTGATGAAAAATCTACGACACTGCGGGTCATCAAATGGACCCCAAACGTACGTATAAAGGTTAAAGAACATTTTGAGGTTTAACGGCGAAAAAAAAAAAAATGGAGTTTAAAAGTTGCAAGAATGTCGTTTAGTGCCATACGGAAGTTCAAGATGGCGCATTTGAGTAAAATTTAGCAAATTGAAAGAAAGAACTGAACTATTTTGTGAGAAGTACGAATTTGTTTGTAAACTTTTTGCTTCATTTTTGGTATAATTTTTTTCCCCCGTTTTTATGGATCATTTAACTAACGTACCGCCCAAAAAAATATTAGAATAAAGAAAACTTTCTGCCAATCATAATAATCTTGAACAAAATAAAATTAAAATTGGCTTAGTGGAAATGAGCGGTTCACTTTTTTTGATTTTCACACATTTTGGAAAATAAATAATGATATTGACAAGCTTTTGTTTGCGAAATTTAATATGACTTTCCAAATACGACAAGCAAAAAATCCCGTTATTATTATGTATGTATGTAGAGGTGTGGCCAGTGACACCAATTTGTTGTGAATCACGAAAATCCTTGACTCACGCTGAGTCACGCTGATGCCCAGCAACCGTGAGTGCTGCGTGATTCAACAAACCAAGAAGTCGTGCGTAAAGTGTGAGTTGACGAAAATATTGTTTGTGAGTGTGCGTTGTGTAACGAATTTCGGAAACAATATACGCTCACGGAAAAATCCGCCCACGGATATAAAACAGCTCAGAAATAATTCATGTTACAATTTTAGTGACACCTGGGATGTAAGAGTTACCTTAACGCTCTCGATTTTATCATGGTCAGTTTCAACATTGTCCATAAGGCTAAATTAAGACATAAAATTATTCCGTGAGTGACCGACACTTTCGTGAGCCACGATATTTTTCCCCTGGAGTGCTGCATTGATTACAAATTTCTATTTCGTGGACAGTGGGCGTGAGTCCTACCAAACAATATTCGTGTGGAAATAAGATATTACTCACGTGTACACTCTAGTATTTATATGCATGAATTCCTCTTCAAATGTATGGCGGTTTATTGCACTCCCCACATCACCGTACATATGTATAAGATAGGCAAAAGCTTAAAATTCCACCATCCTTTCTTCAGTGCATTTTCTCAATTGGATGTGGGGAGCGAGAAAAAAAGTTTTTGTATGTACATTTAACATAACTGGCTGACATTATGTACATTTATCTTGATGTATAACACTAATGAAAATGAAAGAAATTCAAATTACAAATAAAGTTAAGTTTTCCAGTGCACATACAATTGCATGTTCGTAATTGCAATTTCACAGAATTTTGTTTTATTTTATTATAATTTTTTTTTTTCAAATTTCTCATATGAACACTGGAGAGCAAAACAAATACTTTATGTTATGAATATGAAAATGAAAATATTTTCATATCAAACATAGTAATATATGGCAAGGAAGGAAGCAAATCATGCATACCAAACCCCCCGACCACCCAGCTATAGCCCATAATCCAAGACCGCCTAAGAGCCAAATTAAAAAAGGCAAAACAACCAACAAAGTGATTGAGAGAAATCAAAATATTTGTGTTACATTTCATAACACATCGTCGAGCGAGCAAATTCTCTTTGCTGCGTGTGTGTGTGTGTGAGTTATGGTGCAGGAGATGCTTTATGGGCCACAGGCAGGCACCATAAGCCACATCTACAAATACGGGATATAATCGCATGAAAGCACACACCGTAGGCATTGTTTGGCATCGACAGTTCCTCTATTCTTTGTTTTGTTTTTTTTTTTTTCCCAAACCAAGAAAAACAAAAAACAAATTTACCAGTGAAGCCAACAATTAACATTGCTTTTGCTCGAATTTTATCTTTTGGAAGGCGGATAGAGATGAGATGAGGAAGGACAGGTCTCGTTTTACACGTTAACATCACACTATTCCCATACGCAACCGATACCATAGATTCATTTGCACATGGTGTCTGTGTCGTGTTTTAGCATGTGAGTTACACAAGAAGAAGCAAGCAATGTCTGTTCTCATAGCACCTCTATACCCATGACCATTCTGCTAGCTAGACAAAATTGTAATTGTAGCCATAAGGGTAAATTTTAGTAACATATCCACCACCACAAACAAACTAAAATTAACAGCCTGTCTTTTGCAGCTGTATAAAACGAACCGTGGAATACCGATTGAGAAAGGCAATGGCAAAAAGGAATTATATTTAATGTGGCATTACCAAATCATTTAAAGGCAGAGGAAGAAGTCCCTGGAAATTTGAATATTTTTTTCTTAATACTGTGACATTAAAACTGAAAAAACCACTGGGCGACTACAGCTGCAAAACAAAAATTACTTGTATCAAAGATTTTTTATTTTTCTAATTTCAATTTACTTTTGAAATTTGCAGACGCAATTAGTGAGAGTTGATGAGGTGAACATTAATTAATTATCCTATACACCCATAGAAATTATGAACGGGTACAACAACCAGCGTTCATGAGCCGGAAACGTCAATGGTTAAGAATTTATATAAATAAACAAAATTGTTACCAGTCCAACCTGGATTATCTGCTTCATACGGTTATAGTCCCTTAGTATATTGCGACCGACCAACGGATTTGCCACACATAGAAAAAGTTTCGTTATATAACGGAAATGTGTCGTTTAAAAATCAGCTCAATGAAACAAATTTCTGTTAATTACAAGCGGAAATTTTTCGTATTACAACGAATTTTCTCTTATCAACTAACGTTTCGTACTACTTAACGAATGATTTTCGTGTCATTAATGAAAATGTTTTCGTATATCATGAAATATGTTCATGGCCTGAATTTTAATTGAATTTTCTTTGTTGCCATGTAACGCTAAGACTTTTAAAGGAAACACGAAAGCCGTTTTCATGAAATTGTAAATGTCTGTGAAACGAAACCTGTGAACATTCCGTGTTGACTTTTTCGTCAACGTTTCATTCTGCATTTTCTTACGTCCGTTCACGATTTTAGAAAGTAAATTATTTCTATTAGTGTATCGGATGGCGTAGTCGACGAAAAACTTGTGACACAATACTAGAAAGCAATACTAAAGGAAAGGATATCCATCCAAAATTGCTTAACGTCTGGATGACTTGTTTTTTAAAATTTATTAAAAAAATTTATTCCACAAATCTATACTCTCATGCACAAATCATTTCGTCGCTCACTTTACATGCCACGGCCAACTTGGCCACACTTAAAAGAAAATTTCATTAAAAATTGAGCCAACGAAAGTTTTCATTGAAGATAACGAAACATTTTCATTAATACCAATGAAATATTCTGTAATGTACGAATCGTTACGTAATTAAAAGAAAATCGTTATTAGTAACCGAAAAATTTACGAAAATAACGGAAACTTTTTCTACTCCAGTGGGGTGATTTCAAATTCTAACTTTTGAATTCCTTCCCACTGCCTGCACACGTCGCATATCTCTCTTCACTAATTGCAATCTTTCTGCATGCAATGCCTCATTACGTTGAGCTCTACAGGGATCGGTGGGGATGTATCAAAGACAGAAAAGATGATTGCATGTGCGTTCGTGTACCAGTCTTGCATCTTGATCACCAAGCTCTCCATACACACACACACACACCCCCACAGCCACTTTAAGAAGTAAAAGAAAGTTTCATTTTGTGTATGACATCAATGGCATAAAATGATCATTCATTCGCTTGTACGAATATACACAACAAAAACAATAAATATGAATTTGGCTACATCCAATTTACACCCATTTTTTTATAATTTAGGACTTTTTCTCACTAACAAAAAATATGTACACTTACATAGTATACTTGTTCTTCGTAAATACTTGTTGTGGAAATTGATTGAATTTTTGAAAAATACTATATGCGACAAACGCCGTTTCATATAACCTCAATGAAACTTTACCTAATATATCAAAAAATACTGCGTTTTCTTTTAGCGTGAAGAGAACCACAACATAGCGTTACTCTCATTACTGTAACCAATACAGGCATATAATGACGAGACAAAAAAAAGAACGAAACATAACGTCGTACAGTTTTGAGTCGCCGTCGCGATTCGAGAATTTTTTATTGATTGTAAAAAATTGACAAAAAAACAATATTAAAATGAAGCGTGGTGCTCATAAAGTATATAAAATATGTATAAATATGTTCATTTACTGGTTGACTAGTATGCGGTTTTTAGTAAATGGGTTCATACCATTTTCACAATTATGCAGCATTAAGACATCAGTGGGAACGGAAAAATCCTAAAGGAAAAGTTAACATGTAATCTATGACGTTTTTTAATATTAAAGTTTGTGATTCTTTGAGTTAGGATTTTCATGCATTAGTATTTGATCAGATCACGTGGGATTTCAGACATGGGGTCAAAGGAAAGATGCCTCAGTATGCTTTTGACATTTCATCAATGAATAGACTTTACTAACGAGCCACAACGTCGAATTTCAGTGAATGCGGCGCCTATAAAAGTGGCAGAAAAATCCGCTTTTTTATCGAACAAATTGTTCAGCGATGAGGGCTCATTTGCTGGTTGAATGGCTACGTAAATAAGCAAAATCTGCCCCGCATTTGGACAGCTGAAGAGCCAACCATGAAGCCGTTCAAAACTGCCCCAGCACCCCGAAATGATACGTTTGTGTCCGGTTTCGTACCTCGCTCGTGAAATCATTGGACCCGTACTTTTTTCCAACAATGCCTGCTTGGCACCACCGCAA
>PGFW01018360.1:42315-55583 GCA_003123925.1 Haematobia irritans | reverse complement strand
ATTTTATTTTCGCCCAAGAGATTAGTGGTCAATTCCACAGTTATTAATTTGAATTACTACTATTTCGTGGGGATTGCAGGATCCAAAATCTATGAAAGGTCTCTAAGCATATTTTGCATCAAACTGCGTAGATGTGTTGCACCTTCCTTTCAATGAATGCCCATAAAAAATACCTAATTCATTTTGCTATTATTATTATCAGTCGGAGGAGAGTTATTACAAGATACCAAAAAAGGATTTAGCTTTGTACCCCTATAACACATAGTTTCCCAGGCCTTTTATGGCTTCCTATTATTGGGCTATGTATTTCTCATAGTGATATTTGTTTTTTTTTTTATAACGAATATGACTCGACTGAAAATAAAAAGTAGGCAAATTGATCAACAATCCATTGGTTAAAATCTTCAATGAAATTTTTGCTAACTTTAATGACGTGAACTAAAAATAAGAAAAAAGTTGTATACCAAATAATAGTGCCACAAATTGTACTAAAAAAATAAAATAGTTTTCATTATTTTCTTAAAATTTTTCCCTGTCTCGAACTTCGTACAGGCGCTAAAGACATTTTAAAAATTTTTTAAATTCAATTTTTTCTTCTATGATTTGTTTAAACAACATTGAAGAAAAAAATGAATATTTTTAAAAAATTTTTTAAAAATGTCTTTAGCGCTGTACGAAGTTCGAGACAGGAAAATTTTAAGAAAATATGAACTTTTTTTATTTTTTAGTAAATTTGTGCACTATATTTGTATACAACTTTTTTTCTTATTTTTAGTTCACGTCATTAAAGTTAGCAAAAAATTATTCAAATAAGGAACATTTATTCATATTGTGCAAAATTTAACTAAAATTAACTAATCTTCATGAACAAAAATAAAGTTCAGTTGGCATTAGAGCCCCTTTCTTCTGGGTGTAAAAATTTCATTGAAGAATTTTAACAATGGAATTGTTATTTCAAATACTTGCCTTTTTATTTTCAGTCCGAGTCATATCGGTTTATAAGAAAAAAAAACAATATCCTAGAGAAATCATAGCCCAATTAGGAAGTCATAAAAGGCCTCAAACTAGTGTATAGGGTACAAATAAATCCTTTTCTGGTATTTGTAATAATCTCCTCCGACTGTTAAAATATGCAAAATGAATTAGGGGATATTTTTATGGCGATTTCGATTGGGAAGGAAGGTGCAACACTCTCGCAATTGATTGCAAAATATGTAGGACACTTTCATAGATTTTGGATCCTGCATCCCTCAAAATAGTATGAATTAATAATAACTTTGGAATGACACTATCTCTTGGGCGAAAATAAAATAAGGGCAAAAGTAGTGTAACACCAAGGCAATATATTTTTTGCCAAACGAAAACGCCTTTACTCCTAACAATGATATGAAGGCTTTGACAATATACTTGATAGTCAACTGATAAGACAACAAATTCACATGGTTTCATTTACAATAGCATCCATACCTGTATGAAAATTTTTTTCCTCTACTAGGTGACAATATCACAATTTAACTTTTGGTTAAGAGCTATCATATATGAAAATTTTCTTCCATCCACAACAATTCAGCAATCTCTCTATAAAATTTGACATAGTTGAGATTTTTTCCGAAATTTTGATGGAAACAACAACTTGTCATTGTTTTGCATTAATTTTAAAAAAAAAAAATCATCCATTTGTCTGAGAGTTAAGAAAATTCGTCATCACCATCACATTGGCAAAATGAGTACCAAATATTTACCACCGCATTTACAATTGAAGTGTCTTTTGTTTATGATGCCATAATTTCCATCGCAACGTCAACAGTTGTCGCTGGTTAATATCAACGGCCTAATCTGCAACTCGCAATTCCAAAGATGTATTTACAAGCATTGTGGGAATATTCAAAGGTAGGAAAATATTACTCTGCAAGTTGAACGAAGATGAATATACAGCATATTCGTTGATTGTTGTTTAATTATGAGGCACAGTGTTTGGATATATATAAGACAATTTTTAGACATATTTTATGTTTAAAGATTTTTATTCAAAAATAAATACAAAATTTAAAAAATTTTTTATGAATTTTTTGCTTAGATAAAATGCTCATAGAAAGGCTGCCTGTTTGATAAAATTTCATGAATATTTTGTCTATCATAAAAATTTTTTTCTTGAGAAAATAAAAAAAAAACAGAAAAAAATAAAAATTTTTTCTCTGCCAAAGAAAATTATATAGAAATTTTTATCTGCTAGTTTCTCTACAAGAAATTATGTCTTTCAGAGAAATTTTTAATATTAATTAATGTTTTTTAGAAATTAGAAAATTTTTGGAAATTTTGTCTATAGTGAAAAAAAAATTGTATAGAAGTTTTGTCTCTTCAAAAAAATGTCAAAATTTTATCCCTTGAGAAATTTTATAAACAATTTCTTTGTAGGGAAAATTTTATCTGCTTAGAAAGTTTTCTCAGAAATTATTTCTTTAGAAAAAATTTTATAGAAATTAGAAGAAAATGTGAAAAAATGTTGTCTTTTGAGAAAATATCATAAAAATTTTACCTCTTTAGGAAATTTTATAAAAATTTTGACTGTACATTAGAAAAAAAAGAAAAAATAAACTGTTTTATACGCAAAATTAACAGCGAGTCGTGGGAAAAATTTAATTAATATGTACTTCACATTTTGAGATATTTCACAAAAGCGTTGTAAAAGCCAGAAAAATTTATTGCCTTGGTGTACGTGTTTAACTACAACTCACGAAATTGCACCCTTTCTCATATGAACAAAAAAATTAACTAAAAGTAAGTAGAAAAAAATTTATTAAAAATTAAATAATTTTTGGTATATGAGAATTTTTGTATAAAATATTATGTCCTTTATAGAATATTTTATGAAATTGTGTCTTTACAGAAAATTCCTAGAAATTATTTCTCAGAGAAAATTATCTATTACAAATTTTTGTTTATTAAAGAAAATTTTATTAGAATTTTGGCTTTATATAGAAATTTCATTGAAAAATTTATTTGTGCCAAAGAAAAATTCCAATTGAAAAATTTTGTCTTTAGACTAAAAATTTATTATTGAAAGTTTATCCTTACGCGAAAATTTAATAGAAATTTTTAAGTTCCTTTTAGAAAAGAATTGTATAGAAGTTGTTGTATCTACAAAAAAATATTAAAATTTTTTTAAAACATTTTGGTTTCACAGAACATTATATCTTTTAGAGAAAATTTATTATAGAAATTTTGTCTTAGAGTTTTTTTTTTGTTGGATATTACTGTCCCTTAGAGATATTTTAATAAATTTTGTCGTAGATAAATTTTATGTGTGAAATTTTATCTTAGAAAAAATTTCGTAGAAATTGTTGAGCTGCGGAGAATATGTTTTATACATTTTTAGTCCCTAAAGAAAATATTATAGCAAAACGTTGTCTTTATAAAAAATTCTATGCGATTTTTTAAGAGAAAATTTTTATAGGAGTTTTGCCTTTAAGCGAAAAATTTATCTATTAAAAAATTGTGCAGAAATTTTTTGTTTATATAAAATTCTATTAAAATTTTGTATTCTGAAAGATTTCATAATTATTGACAAAAAATTTTCTTTCAGAGAGGAAAATTTTATTGCAAAAAAAAAAAACACTATACAATCTTTGTCTTTACAGAAATATTTTATAGAAATTTTGTCTTTTAAAGAAAATTTTATATATTAGAGGAAATTTTTTTAAACACCCAGAAAAAACATTTGAATTCTTCCAAAAAGGCATAACTTTGAAAGCACTTCCATAAGATGCACTCCCAATGACAATTCTTATTTTATACTTACCCAGGAAGTTCTTTTCAATTCAATCTTTTATAACTTGCGTTTTTTTCATACTTTTAATGGGTAATTTTTAAATTATTTTTTGTGTCAAACGTTAAAGCAGAATTAAAAACATGAGAAAATCATTTAAATGTTGTCAAAAATGCTTAAAATTGCATCTGAAAAAATCTAATTAATTTCTGAAAAAATTTGATCTCAAACGTTTTAAATATGAGGTTAGAGATTTCTACGATAAAAATTAGAAAAAATTATAAAATTATTATGAAACAATATAACACAATTATTTTAATTTACATAAAACAATTTTGAATTCAGATTCTCAAAAAGAATGATGGACTCATAGAACGGTATTGTGAAATATAGACTTGCACGGGTTTGACAAGGAGGTAAACTTCCGCCTTGTCAGCCTTCAATTTTAAATCTGGTTCTGCAGTTCTTGCTCCGATCCAAACAGAACATTTTTTATCATTACTTTGTTGGCGACGCTTTTTTTGGCTGGAGTTGCACCTAAATTTTGTCTTTAGAGGAGACATTTTTATTGAATTAGAAGAAATTATGTTTTTATAAGAAGAAATTTTGACCTTATGGAAAATGTCTTTAGATATTTGTGTCCTTAGAGAGTATATTAAAGAAAATTTGTCTTTCAGAGAAAAATTCTATAGAAACTTTTCTTTAGAGAATGTTCTATAGAAATTTTGTCTTTGGAGGAAATTTCTTTGAGGAAGAATTTTCTATGAACAATTTTTTACAGACAATTTTTGCATATTAGAAAAAAATTTCAAAAAAAATCTTTAGAGAAAATTTCTATGAAATTTTAAAAAAAAAATTTATGAAATGTTGTTTAAAAAAAATTCATAGAAATGTTGTTTAAAAAAATCATTAGAATTTTATCATTTCACAAAAGCGTTATAAGAAATTTGCCTTTAACGATACTTTTTGCTGTGAGAAAATTTTATAGAATTTTATATTTATAGGAGAATTGTTCTAAAAATTTTTTAGCGAGAAATTTTAAGAAATTGTTGTCGTTAGTGGAAAATTTTCATAAAAATTTTGTAGTTAAAGAAATTTTGTGTTTAGAGAAAATTCAAATGATGAGTTTGTTTTTAAAGAAAATGTCATTAAATATTTTGTCTTTATAGAACATTTTATTGAAATTTCTTTTGTTAAACTACAAAAAAGCAGAGCTAAAATTCATTGACAATTTTGTATCTAGGGAACCAATTCAATAGAACATTGTCCTCTTCATAAGAAATTTTGTTTTCAGAAAAATTCATAAAATATTTCAAAGCAAACTTTGCGCGTAGAGAACATTTTTTGGAAACTTGGCTGTAGGCCAATACTTAATAGAAATTTTGCTTCTATAGAGGATTTTATAAGAATATTTTTTGTGTAGGAGAAAAATTTTACAAACAAAAATCTTATTTCTGTAAAAAATTTTCACATACATACTTTTCGTAAGTAAATAATTGTGTGTAGACATCTTTTTTTTTAGAGATAATTTCATAGTTCAAACATTTTCTCTAATTTTTTAAATCTTCTCTTATAGAAAATTTACAGAAATTTTTGGCTTGAGTAAAAATTACATTTCATGAATTTTATTCAAAGAGCGCTTAAACATCTAAGATATTGGAACCCTACTATACACTCTACCAACTGTAAACATAGTTTGTAATATGATATCTTGCGTGTATATTTCATAAACCTATTACTCTCTGGTCATTAATTGAAATATTTTCCAGGATGTAACCTATGATGAATGAATGTGGTAGTTGTTGTTTCGCACTTTTTGCACTGTCGTAGTGGCATTAACAGTATTTAGAGAGTATTTCCCAGCGTCCCACATTTTAATACATAATATTGATCACAAATAAGGACAGAATTAAATATAAAGAAAACGACTAAAAGTCGTTTACGCCTTAAATTAATGAATGGAATAAAACTATAGTAAATTGGTGCTGAAATAATTTACTTCGCACATTTTTGTGTTATACATCTTTCGGGAAACAATATTTTTTGGGTGTGCATATTTATTCTTTTTTCATGCTAGGAGTGACAAAATTTAATAATAATTAATATATGCGACTTACATATAAAAAAAAAAAAATTTACAACCAACATTAATCATCTAGTTTATGTTTAGGACTCAGCATTTAAATAACGAAGCTCTTAATTAATATAAAAGACGGGTTTGACACTTAAATACTCATTTTTAAATATTTTTTGTGACTCTTATTTAATTGAGTAAATCTAATTAGCGGATTGTAATTCAGATTCAAAAAACCATTGACTTTTTGACTTTCAGATCTTTCGATTTATTCCTACAATCTAAAAGTCGGCTTTTCGAAGTTTTTGACTTTATTGAAAATATTCGCAAAAGTTGACTTTTTGATACTTCGAACCTTCTTGAAAGTTTAATTTAGGTATTTCGCAGCAATCACGGCGATATTGTTATATTTTTGAAATGAATAAATCCCAACCTACTATCGCACATGCCAGCAATATTGTATGACTGTGCTAAGTTCCAAAGGTTTAAATATGAACTCGTGAAGACGCGTATTATACACACAAAAAAATAACTGCCAAATAAGATCATGAACACAACTTTATTTGTATGTAAAAATCTGCTTGATGCTCAACAAATTTGTCTATTGAATATTGAGGACATTTGTTGTTGGAAATGTGTTTTGTAGATGCCTTGACAGAGGAAAATAATCAGAAATATTCTGAATTAATTTCAACAAATGTTTTGTTGCGAAAAATAGTTGACTCGCCTAATCGATATGAAACCAAAACAAAAATCCAAGACTGGTTACGCGCACATCGCTGAGAAATATGTGACCGAATGCTTAATAAAGAAGCTATGCGAAGAACACCTTAGACAAAATGAGGATGAGGCCACATGCACAGTGTATGATAGCAAGCAAAGAGCTCACTCATCAGAGATCAGAAAAGCACTTATAAATGTCTCGTCTTGAAAAAATTTATATTTTTCATTTTGGTAGTTTTCTTAATGTGGTTTGTTTGTATGAGATAATTAAAATAAAACCATATTAAATATCGGGATTAGGAGCTTAATTTACATTTCTAATTAACTAGAATATATAAACACTTGGCAAAAGAGTTTGTACAAACACTACGTAATAGGATTGTTCGCACCCAAAAATGTTACATTCTTCCCCGATCCAAAATACACATTTTTGGTCATATTCCTTCTCTGTGTGTAACTCCAAATCTGTTCTCATATCTATCTCCAAAATTGCTTTTCCGGCTATTTTGCGACAAGTTTAGTGCACAATTCATAGCCATAGTGTCTGTCAATCTTTAATTTTCAATTTATTTATTTGTCAATACACCAATAAATGTTACAGGTAATTGAAAACAAACCACATAACACATTTTTTTCGTTCAAAATTTTCAAAAATATTTGTTTGGAGGACTTTAAACGTAACGTTCAACGACAAATATTTTGCTTACTGTTGGATGCTCAACAAATTACTTAACAAATTATGTTATTGAGAACCACAATTATTTTTGTTGCCTTCTGATGCGTAACGAATGCTAACAAACTTTTTTTGTAATAATGGCTTTATTAATAAAGATACCAAATTAGTTTGTTGCAGGAAAAATTAACAAATTTTGTTATTTCGGTTTTCAAAATAAGTTATTTGGTTTCTCAAAACTTATTTTTTATCTGTGTATCAATTTCCAGGGAAAATGTTTGAAGAATATTTCTGAATACCACCCCAATAGTGTATTAAGAGCAAACCCAATACCAAATATTTCTCAGTCCAATAAATCACTTCAGTCGACTTGTGAGGTCCATTTAATATCCTTGAAACTCCGACTTTTGTCTATTTACCGATTTTTGTTGTTCAATTTGCGAAGAGCATTAAATTTTGCCTTATTCTTTACTGGGATTATAATTTCCGAAAATGTTAATAGAAAAATTTTGAATTGTATTTCATATAAATTTTCTTTAGGGGAATTTTTTAATATGAAGTTCTACTTAAGATAAAAAAATTTTATAAATAATTTGTCGTAATGAGAAAATTTCTGCGTTATTTATTCATTTCTGTAGAGAATTATTGTTATGAATATATTTTCTTGAGATGTTATAGAATTTTTGTCTGTAGAGAAAATTTCATATTTAAATGTCATCTTTATAGGAAATTGAATAAGTAATTTTGTCTTTATGAAAAATATTCATGGAATTGTTTTTGTAGTTATTACATAGAAATTATCTTTTTGTCTCAGAAGATTTATAGAACTGTTTGGCATTAAGTGAAAATTTCATTGTAATTTATCTTTTAAAGGAAAAAGATTATGAAAATTTTTGTTTTTTTAAAGATAATTTTGTATAATAGAAATTATTTGCTCCCCAGAAAATTTCTATAGAATTTTAATTTCATTTAATAGCTTTGTGTTTACCAGATAGTTTTTATAGAAATTTTGTCTTAAGAAAAACAAGGTATATACGGCCGATAAGTTCGCGCCAGGCTGCAATCTTAGTGTACCCTCCACCATGGAATTTGCCGTAGAAACTTCATAACCGACTTGTCATCCACAAATTTCAACTCACATTGTTGATTAAATATCATATGCTACCCAGCACGTACCCAAATATTCAACCAGAACGGATGAATTTTTGCTTCTCACGAAAGCACCGGAGTCCGTCCCAAAAAAAAAAAAATTTCTTGGGTGATCAGTGTTTATTGGGAGCTTATATATTATTATGACTGATAGGAACAAATTTCTGCATGCCAGTTGTTGGAACCCTATACTAACATCACGTACCAAATTTTCAACCGGATTGGGAAGAATTTTTGCTCTTCCACAAGGTGCTCCGGCAGTCAAATTTCGGGGATCGGTTATTATGGGGCCATATATAATTATGAACCGATATCGACCAATTTTTTGCATGGGGTGGTCTTGGGCCATATATTAACACCACTGTACAAAATTTCAGCTGGATCGGATGAAATTGCTTTCTCTTATCTCTCTCTTCCATTGTAATAGTTTTCTATTAATTTGGTGTACTTTGCCCATCGTAAAAAAATCAGGGATTGTAGTGTCATTGACAATCGTCCTATTTAAAAAATATAAGAATATAATTTTTCCATTTTTGGTTTCAAAATTTAAAACAATCAACGTTTCTAGTTACGCAAAAGTCCCCTTTTCCACTTTTGCATCGATTTTTCGGCATT
This sequence comes from Haematobia irritans, assembly GCA_003123925.1. Lineage (NCBI taxonomy): Eukaryota > Metazoa > Arthropoda > Insecta > Diptera > Muscidae > Haematobia > Haematobia irritans. Next base: position 46,583 of record PGFW01018360.1, on the reverse strand, counting down.
TAAAAGATTTAAAAAGTCGCCCTCCTACTTTTCTAGTTTGGCAAAAGTCAAAATTTTCCAAAGTTAGGAAAGTTAACATTTTAAAAATTTTGAAAGATAGCACTTTCGAATTTTACGATTAACAGGTTGGCGGATGAGTCCCCGGTCTGACACATAGCATGGGCGGTCGCTTAGACTATTTAATTATGCATATTATTTATTATTAGTACCAACCCTTCAATTAATTCGTTCATAATTTTGACGTCGTAATCAATTAGGCTTTGTGAGGGATAGAGCGTCTTTTGTTGAAGCATACTTTCTGCTTATTGTGAAAAAAATGGAAAAAAAGGCAATTTCGCTGTTTTTTGATAAAATACTGTTTTCAAGTCGTAGGTGAAATGACGCACGGGGAGGACGAGTGAACGCAAAAAACAAAAAAACAAAATACAATAAAGTGGACGCCCGAAAGAGGTAGTTACCGACGAAAACATCAAAAATCCAACAAAATGATTTTGAAATACGTAACTAATGAAGTTTATTTGATCGGAGAATTATTCGAGTTTAAGATATCAAAAGGAAGTGTTGCGTCATATTCATTCATTCAATAATTTGGATTAAGCGGAAGCTCTGGTGCAGATACATGGGTGCCCACGCGAGTCCATTTGGACCAAAAACACAAAGTGTTGATGCTTCTGAGCGGTGTTTGCAGCTGTGAACTCGTAATACACCCGGTATTTCCCTCGGATATTGTGACAATGGGATGAAACATGGCTCATCACTACACCTCCTGCGCCCAATCGACAGTCGTACTGAGTGGACGTGACCGGGTGAACCGTCTCCGAAGGCGGTGGAAAGACTCAAAAGGTCCGCTGACAAAGTAATGGGCCTCTGTATTTTAGGAATGCGCATTGGACATTAATTTTTTATCGATCCTATCTTAGGGAAAAGGGAAAACCCATCAACAAGTGACTATATATCTATGGCGTAATCGGAAGCGTTTGAAGATCGAATCGCGGCAAAACGGGGCCCCATATGGAAGAAGAAAAAAGTGTTGTTCCACCAAGACATAGACCGTGCCACAATGGTCATTGAAGAACGATGGCAAAATTCATGAATTGGGACTTCGAATGCTTCCCACCCACCGTATTCTCCCAGCAATACTGGACCCCCAGCGACTTTTTCTTGTTCTCAGACCTTTCAAGGAATGCTCGCAGGGAAAATTTGGCTGCACATGAAGGAAGCGTGATCGCCGAAATCTGAGCATATATTTTGAGGCAACAAACCGGTGTGATGTATATTAAACAAAAATGGTATCAAAAATAGGAAGGGTCGTCTATAATCGTTGTATCTCTCTTGGAAGGAAACATATGTTGAATAATAAAAAAACGAATTTTTGACAGAAAAAATGTTTTTCTTGTTGCTGGGGAACTTATCAACCCCAACCTGGTATTTAATTTTGACACGAAATTGTCTTTTTGCATGAGGTTATTAAATTTACAAATTCGAATTTTCGATTTTTTTTAATTCGATTTTTGGCACTTTCCAAACTTTACTAAACGAAAAAAAACTTTTACATATTATTAAAATTTTAAATGACGACGACTAATTGGACATAAAGATTTAAAGGGATTTAGTATTAATATTGCTATTGAAAAGGAAACGTCAATTACCCAACTTACAAGACTGTAAACTATACACTATCCCTACGGGAAATTAGTGCAAATTGCCACTAATGGACCCATTTCAGGAATGGTACTAGTGCTCGAATTTATCAACACTTTTAATTGTCTTATAATTTATAGATTTTTATACTCACTTGATATTAAAATCTTCTAAAATTATTTATTGTTCTAACATTATTTATGGCTCTAAACATATTCCTTTTGGGGTGCATACGGATGGGCAACAGGGTCCCTTAAAGTTTGTCCTCAGACATGATTTCATGAGCATTGTCTATGGAGGTCAATCCTACTAAGTTATATTCCAGGACGTGTTCCTTTGGGATGTGTCCTTTAAAGTGTAAATTTTCGCAGCCAATGACAAACCCAGTTCAATGTGATCGGTCCTTATATCCATACGCTTGGACCAGAACTTGTGATGGGTATCCATACTACATACCAGAGGACTACCCTGTACCATGTACTGGGGTTCGGATCAATTTCCCATCAGGGGATGTCTTCAGTGTGCGGCAAATCCACATTTTCCATAGTCTCTAGTAAGACTCTAGGTCTAGAGGTGAGATGATTACATTTGGAGTCTTATATGCTAACTCTTCTTATGAAAATTAACATACTCGTACGAGACATCCATTTTATTTTTTCACCCCCAAATGAATTAAGAATTTTCATGTCTTCATGTCCAAGTTGAATTTTGAATCTTCCATGCTCCATTAGCTCGCATTTAAAATTGTTAAATAATAATTTAAAGTAATTGATTATTTGGACGAAAAACCAGCCTTGCGTTGATATCAGGCTAACATAAAAATAAAAAACTTTTAAGCCAATTTGTCCGAATTTCTAAAGTTTTACAGGGACCAAAATATTATTTGGTATTGCATAGCCCTGTGATTTTTTTACTATTTTCCTGACACTCGATGTGGACACTCTTCTCTTGTGAATTAACAAGATAGGAACCTTCCGACACAGATAGGAACTTTCCCTTTTTCGGGGCCACGTATCGATAAATGTTACGCCTTTTAACTTGGTCTTGATACGATGGTTGTAGTTTTATATATAGGGATAGAGAACAAAAAAATAATATAATTCATGGAAATCTTCTTATTGCTTTTTTCTAAGGATCTATAAATTTTAGCATGAGTTTGAACAATATCGAAGCACTTTGGCCTAACTTAATTGAGGTATTCTCCAAAATACGCTGAACGTATATAATAAGCTATCTTCAGGTTCGAAAAACGTAATGACCTCTTATTTAATTGTATCCACTATTTTTCGACAATCAAACAGGCGATCATTTGCTTGGAAGTGCTATCGTCCGCGAGCCAATTTTTGAAGGGATTTGTTAATTTTTTCGAAACACCTACGTCTCTGCTGTTAACTTTCGAGCTCAATACGCGTATCCATCCACCATCCATTACACTGTCACTGATGTATATACATGTCGTTTCAAAGCTACCGCGATCGTTTTTTTATTATTGAATATATTGATTTTGAAATTGACTGAAATCTTTTGACGGTCAAAAGTTCATCAATAATTGAATGTAAACAATATTTTGGTTCCACTAATGTCTTAAGGTTTTTCAATCTCCACGATAGCACGACCTTCGCAATATCAGTGAATGCACAGCGTGAATAGGTTTCCGGAAACAGTAATATAATTATTGACGACTTCCGAAATTCGCTTCTGAGTGAATAAACACTGGTTCTTGATGAGAGCATTCATCGCCAAAAAATATTAATTAAATCATCAATTCGACGCCGATATCCACTCGGTTCTCTATAACAGCATAAACACTGCTCTGAATTCGCTCGTTCCGGCGGTGTGGTAATTGCTGTTACGGAGTGAGGCAAACGCGTTACCCTCTCGCTGTGTGGCCGCCTTAAATTCTCATCATCTTCTAATCTCGATCTGCTTAGTATGATTATCGTTAATGCGCTTTATCCTTGGTAGAGCAATAGGAATGCGCTACGCTATAGTTACTTCCAGAGACGGAATTTCGTCGGATATCTTTACAGTGGTCGGAATCGATTACGATTTGTCGGCGAATGACCAAATTCGTGTTAAATTGTTACGATCCCATATAACATGTAGCAGATCGATTAATTTATGCCTTCGGGACTTACTTATAATGGTGCACTAATATAGGGATCATGTTCGGACAAGAGCACTGTCGATCCGGGAATACTGACAGTCATGTAAAGCGCATTTACACTGCGGTATTAACCCATTTATTGACAAGAAACACATTAATTACCCATGGAGCATTAAGAATCTTATTATATTTAAATACCGATGGCTCTAAATTGGATTGGACAATGTAGGTTTTAAAATATCTGGAACTTATAATCATAATCTATGGTCGAAAAAGTATAACCAATTTATCTTGATGTGTATTTTAGGATGAAATATTAGCAATAAAAAATAGGCAAATTGAAAGAGACGTTCCATTACTGCAATAAAGTCCTTGTACCCTGAGTTCCTCAATCAATAATGTAATTCTTTCAATAAGATGGCTGAGTAGTTCGATATTCACTTATTCACCTTACATATTTCGGGGAAATATAATCACTTAATATGTCTCTAGCTAATTCAATATAATCGCCGACTGATGC
>PGFW01018360.1:4315-16353 GCA_003123925.1 Haematobia irritans | reverse complement strand
TTAATTTGATTATATTTCTTAGAATATCATCAAACAAAATGTTTGATCGTTTTTTTTAACCAAGCATATTAAACTATATATATACTCCATGAACAGGTGCCTTTTGGAGAGTGTGTGGGTATTTTGATATACACAGAGAGAAAATGAAATTTAACTTTGTGCCTTAAGTCTTTTGCCATTCAGTTATATACATGCTATATAACTGTATGGCAAAAGACTTAAGGCACAAACTTGAAAGAAGTGTATGCGCTCTCTCTCACTGTGGCGAATCAAAAGACTTAAGGCACAAACCATTTAACTAAATGTTCTTTTAGACTAAAATAAAAAGCGGTGACACTGTTTGACGATACCAGTTTCAAATGGGTTCTGAAATCGTCGCCTCGTGGCTTCATATATGTAAGATTTACCTATGTGCCAATAGGAAAAAGAAGAACAAAAAATGTACATAGTTTCAATTACGAATTGTTCAATTTTTTTTTAATATCCAAATATGGGTGAGATATGCATAGTCGATTCTGCTCGAGCTTAGGATCTCCTTTATACCTGCGCACACTGTGAACGGCGTATTATAAGTTAGTGCGCATATGTTTGCAACACCCAGAAGAGACGAAATGACACATGGTGTCTTTGGCAAAAATGCTCTGGTGGGCTCCTGAGTCGATATAGCCATCGCCGTTTGTCCGTGAACACATTTTGTAATCAAAGTCTCAGGTCGCAGTTTTAGTCCAATCGACTCAAATTTGAACAAGTATTGGTTTTGACTCAGAAGTAGAACCCTATTGATTTTGGAAGAAATCGTTCAGATTTAGAGTTTAGCTCCCATTATAATTTCGCACCGATATGGTCTTATTATGGCCCCAGAAGTCAGAGTTTTACCCAATTGGGTGAAATTTGCACTAGAGTACAATTAGTAGTGTATCAGTGTACCAAATTTTATTGAAATCGGTTCGATTTAGATAATAGGCTCCCATATATAGCTTTCGCCCGATTTACACTCAAATGCCCACAGAGGTCAATTTTTTGCTCCGATTTAGTTTAAATTTTGCACAGGGAGTAGAATTAGGATTGTTGCTATGCGTGCCAAATTTGGTTGAAATCGGTTCAGATTTAGATATAGCTCCCATATATATGTTTTTCTGATTTCGACAAAAATGGTCAAAATACCAACATTTTCCTTGTAAAATCGCCACTGCATGGTCAAAGTGTAAAATGACTCTAAATTTCCTAATGTTTCCTTGAATACAGCTAGTATATCGAGCGATAGATCATGAAATAACGTTTTGCGAGTTTCCTTAAACCTGATTCAGATTTAAAGTTCCCATTTTTACAATTACAATGTGCATCCACCTCAGTGCACTTGCCGGCTTAATTTGAGTCTATAGATTTTGTTAGAAGTCTATCAATTCAGTCCAGTTAGCTCCTCACGAAAAGTAACAATTACAACAAAATATATCTTTTCGGGTCTATACAAATAATTGTAGGTATTTGGAAACAACTATGGTTGTTTATTTTGTGAGAGGAGGGGGTTTAGAAGCCTCTCTATGGAGTGAAAATGTTGACCAAGCCTTAAGAAGACGGACATGTCCATAGCACTGTACGAAGGCCTTGGGCTATTCCGTCGTCCATCAATATTGGATGAATTTTGGCAGAGATGACGACTTAATCCATTTGACGAGATCTACAAAAATATATAAGACTTCGTACTTCGACGTCAGTATGACTGCGGGCGGATCTTTGTGTCTCTACGAAAACAAAAGTACTATTTGAACCGGCACTCTAGTATTGGGATTTGGATTTTTCCTAGCGACTTGAGTATACATTATTCCTTGTTCTTACCCATATGGATGGGGGTATATTATCAGTAGACCTTTGTAATTACCGTTTGTTATACATGCGACAATTATGCTCGTAAGACCCCTCATAAAAGTCTCAGTATGATAATGCTGGGTCGTGAGAAATTCATGAGTCCAAATCTGAGCTTAAATGTCCGTCCGTCCGTCCTTTGCCCGTTTGAGTGAGCAAGCCCAGCAGCTCAAACTTCCGATAGAAACAAGCTATCGACTTGAACTTTGGACATCAAGAGTTGTTGATCATCGCGGTGAAGGACTCGAATGGTATGCAAAATGCATCCCACTTTTACGAGTCTATAGTCCATAAAACGCGACCCCCAAATTTGGCCTTGCAGAGCCTATAAAAGAAGCATATTCATCCGACTCTGGCTAAATTTGGTACCATGGTGTTGGTATATCTCTGACACCATTCAAAAATTGTCCACATCGGTCATAATTATATATAAGGGATTCTTTTGGTTAGGATTTTCATGCATTAGTATGACAGACACCGTGGGATTGCAGACATGGTGTCAAAGAGAAAGATTCACAGTATGGCTTGGACATTCATCATGAATAGGACTTACTAACGACAACGCTTGCAACTCAACTTGAAATATTATCAAATCAGTGGCAGAAATCCGCTTTTTATCGACAAAGTTTGTTCACAGAATTAGGCTCAGTTCTGTTGAATGGACTAGAATAACATAAAGACTAAAGATGATGCAGACAGAATTGAGTGAAGAGCAACCAAGTGAGCCGTTTCAAAGCACTGCCCCTCATGCATCCCTACGATATGCACGGTTATATGGTGTGGTGGTCGCTGGCGTGTAATCGCACTATTTCCGTATTCTTTATGCTCTGTCGCCCGCAATCTGATCCGGAGTGAAGCGACGATCCGCTATCGTCGCGAATACCCTCAACTAGACTTTTTCGCCAAAAATGGAAAATCTGTAACTTGGTAACATGATCGATTTTCAAACTATCGATGGCGTCCTAATAGTGCTTTTACACTCAGCGATCTTAACAATGGCCATTTTAAAGGGAAACAAATAATCCGCAGAGAAACAATTACAATTGCCTCAAGAAATGGACGGTAAGTTGGCCACAGATCAGCGATTTGGACGCCTTAAGACTATTTTGTGGGGCTACGTCTGGTCTAAAGTCTCAGAAATAAGTCCTAGCAACACTAAAAATTCTCAACGCTTTTGGATAGACAACTAAGCCACGCATATACGGAATGAATTAACACAGGGCCGCAACCAAAATACGACCCAGCCGAAATCCCATACAGAAAAGTTGCCCAAAATGACTTGTCGCCGAATGACCACCATCAAAGACGCAGACGCAGGCGTACAACATATTTTAAGAAATCTATCTGTTCAAAAAGGATCAAATTCGTCCATGGACCCATACGTACACAGAACGTCTTATCTAAAAAATCAAGTACAACCGAATGTAGATTTCTTGCAGAATTTTATGCGTATCTTGATGTGAAACATATTCATGCTCGTGTACGCGCCAATAAGAGACTGCTCAACACGTATATATAGCCCCTCTGTATAATCATACCGGAATGCACAACTGAAAATCTGTATGGGCTGAGCGCTCAAGAAGAGAGCAAATTCATTCCTCCGGCTTACATTTGGCACATGGTTGTTGTATATGAGAATTGTCTCTAAGCTATATCCGCCATTGCATACAACAAATTGGATCAACCTGATTCCCATGGACTAGATTATAGATGATGATTCATCAAAATTATCATTAGTCCCCTACTAGTAAACCGTCCAGATTTGAACTCCGGAGCCTCTTAGAGAGCAAATAGTCTCATACGATCCGTTGAGATTTGCTTGCGGTGTGTATGCGCGGAGGCTCGCTTCAGTTCCTTAGCGTATTGTTATGATGATTACAGGATCCGATGACAGAGAATATTGCAAATTGTCCAATATCGTCCACAATATTACATATTTATATGCCCTCACAGAGAACTATCTTATCTGATGTGTGTATGGTTAACTGTTGTGGATCTCTATACCGAACGAGTCGCAGCAGCAGCATCTTTTCTTATCATGCGATCTATTCTGCATAGTGTTTGCTTCTCTAGCACCCATATTATATATATGGTCTCACAACCCATGGCAAAGGAGTGAATGTTGTCCGGTATTCGTCATAATGGGGTGACCCGCTGGTATATAGCGCGCGCGCGAGGTGAGGTGGGGAGAAACTGATCCCAGACTGGTGGACCTCCGGGCTCTTGGAGAGCAGAAACGCTGCAGTCTGGAGCCCGGGCAAGATGGAGACGTGTGTTAGTACATGGTCGCTAACAACATACCAAACTGCTGCCATCGACTTCGGGTGAGGGTACGGGGTGTAGTGATAGGCGCGATCTCAGGCAGCGACCAGGAGGAGGTGCCATATCGTCAGAATCATGGTGCACTCGAGCAAGAATAATCTACCAAAATTGTATTTATAGAAAATTTTGTCAAAATTTAGATTTCTATAAGAAATTTGCAAGAGAATTTCATTCTATAGAAATTTTGCCAAAATTATTCTATAGGGATTTATAAAATTTATTTTATAGAAAATTTTGTTAATAGTGACCTTTCCTTCTCAGTGTAGAAAAACAAAATAATTTCTTTGCATTCCAGACAGAACCTTCTCTATAGATGCCCTGTGACAGTACCTCCACAAGTTGAATACCATTAATTAAGAGAAAGAAAGTCTATCGTCTAAATGTGGCACATATGCATTCTTCTTCCCCATTTGAACGAACGAACGAACAACCCATGTCAAAATAATTAAACAAATTCCATTCATAGTTTTTAATAACCAAAGACTAACCCACACATTCGTATACAAATACAGGTGAATAAAAAAAGCCCCCAAGAAATTTACACACGCAACCAAATACGCTAAATGGCCAAATAGACAATCGAATATTTTTGTCCATCTACACAATAAACTGTCATACATTTATCAGTGCTATATGGCTAGAGAAGCCAACACTATCTAATCTCATGCAAATGAAATGATGCTGCTGCTGACTGATCGGTATTCGGTTATTCACATAACCTGTTCCATGAGAGATATATGATGATTCAAATTTGAATGGCATATCAATATAAGGCTACTTTGTGTTATTCCATAAAATGAATTGGAACTTTTCTCTCGTACTACATCGCAAGTTTTTCTTTTGGGGGCTTATATGTGTTTGTTTTGTTTCGGATTTGAATGGTATACAATAAAGCCGATTATTGTATTATCATCATCTATCGTCGTGCTAAGAAGGGGAATATTTATCCATATCTGATTTGTTGGATATGCCACGGTATACTTTAGGAAATTTGTTTTGCTGATACAAATTAAAATTCATTTTCTTCGCATGAACCAACCATGACTAATATGCTAGGTGTTGAAATGAAATACCATTGATAATAAATAAACGTAAAAATATTTGTGATATATACAAATGAAAAATTCGAAAAACTAATATTGAAAATTAATATGAAATTTAATATTTATTAGTTAAATATATAATATTTAAAAGAATCCTCCAATTTGGCTACATTTACAAAATAATTTCAGTTTTCCAAAAATATTAGGGATGCAACTTAGCTGTAGTTATTCTGAAAAATTCTTAAAATTTATTAAAAAAAAAAAAAAACAAGTATATACGGCCGAATCTATGTACCCTCCACCATGGATTGCGGTTTAGAACAACTTCCTTACGAAAAGACTGTTCATACCACAATCGAATTACTTGGGTGTGGTATCTTAAAACTTTCTTAACATCGTTTTTCTAAATTTGTGACGTTAGTCCATACGCTGAATATATATTAGACAAAAAAGTTATTATTTAATTAGTTAAGTTCTACAAATTAATTACGAATCGATATGGATTTTTTGCCAACGGTATGTAGAGAGCCAGAATTGAAATATAGGGCGGTTTTGGTTGTTAAATATCATATACGATCACCAACGTTACAAATTTCAAGCAGATCGATGAAATTTTGCTTCTCCAAAAAGTCACCGGAGGGTCAATCTGGGGATCGGTTTTATATGGGGGCTATATATAATTATAGCACCGACTGCTTGCGACAATTTTTGCATGTTCTTAGAGGACCATTATACTAAACACCATGCTACAAATTTTCAGCCGGAATCGGATTGAATTTGCCTTCTCTTGGAGGCTCCAAAAAGCAAAATCGGGGGGATCGGTTTATTATGGGGGCTATATATAATTCATGGACCGTGTTGGACCAATTTTTGCATGGTGGTCGTGTTAAAGACCATATACTAACCACCATGCTACCAAATTTCAGTCGGAATCGGGCGATGAAAATTTTGCTTCTTCCTTAGAGGCCTAACGCCAAGCCAAATCGGGGGGATCGCGTTTATAGGGGCCTACATAATAATAATGGCGACCGACTGTGGACCAATTTTTGCCATGAGTTGTTACGAGACCATATATTAATACCACTGTACCAAATTTCAGCCGGACGGATGAAATTTGCTTCTCTTAGAGTGCCTAAAAGCAAAGCAAAATTTGGAGGTTTTTTTTCCGTTTATATGGGCGGCTATACGTAAGAAGTGGACCGATATGGCCCATTTGCAATACCATCCGACCTACATCAATAAACAACTACTTGCTGCCAAGTTTCAAGTCGAATAGCTTGTTTCGTTCGGAAGTTAGCGTTGATTTCAACAGAACGGACGGACCGGACGGGACATGTTCAGATCGGAAACTTCAGAATTTCACCACGACCCAGAATTATATATACTTTTATGGGGTCTTTTAGAGCAATATTTCGATGTTGCTTACATAACGGAATGACAAAGTTAATATACCCCCCATCCTTTATGGTGGGGGGTATAAAAACGTCTCTAAATTTGTTTACTTTTTTGTATCTTTCTTTTGAATTTGGGAAACTTTAAGGTGTCGATATTCTTTTTTTTAAAGGACTGCTTGATAAAACGTAATAAACTTTGAATTTATTTTCTAGTATCAGGTACGCCAAACTCAAAGTTAAAAGAGAATTTTTTTTATTAAAGGGCGTATCTTTACATAACCAACAAAAAAAATTTGCGAGTTAAGGCACAACTTTAAAAGCACTTCAAAACTGTCCTACCAAAGATGTTCTTTATTTTACTGCACAGGAAGTTCATTTGAGTAATTTTTTTATAATTCGCTTTTTTCATATTTTTAATGCGAAATTTAAATTTTTATTATTTCAAATGGTTTTAAAAACAGATTTTAAAAATTAATTTAAAACAGTGCAATTATTTAAAATTTTGCCAAAAAAGCTAAATCCTTCTAAAAATTTTATTAATTTTTTAAAAATATTTGATGTCAAAATCCAGCGTTCCAGACAAAGCATCATAATGCGATTAAAAAATCATAAGACAAATTTAAAAAAATATTTTATTCGTCAAAATATCACTAAAATTTCTTATTCACATCCATAATTCACTGGATTTCGCTTCAACACCTTAAGAAGTGGAATGCCAATTTCAGTGCAACGCACTCTGTTGCAATGTCGGGTGGACATCCGTCCTATGCACAAAGGCCCATGTTAAAATCATCGCTGTCTGCAGCCAATTTTTGCACCACTTGCCGGCATCCAAAAAGAAACATTTTCACTACTTTTTTTGGCGACGCTTTTTTTGATGGGTATTCTCCGCTTTCTTTTCGCTCGGAATCGAAAAATTCGAAAATCATTAGCTGCTTAAAGACAAAAGCTTTTGGAACCGGGACAAGCTTTTTTTCATTATGTGGTCTTGACGATTTCATTTTAAAGAACTTTTTCAATAATTATTTAAAGTTGACCTTATGTCCAAGAAAAATTTCTTTCATATAAAGATACAATTTTTAAGCTCGAATATCCTTATCATAAAGACTACTCATTCAAAAGTCATCAACTTTTGGGAAAAAAAAATGCGTTCTCCATTTTTCTCGCATTCGTAATTAAAATTTTTCACCGATTATCCGTATAATTCGTGACCTCCATTTTTAGCCTTTTCTCATTGATTTTCTTTCCCTCTTATTTTAAAATTTTTGAATTTTTTAAAAATCCTCTAATGAAACATTAGCTTTTTCAAATCAAATTACAAGGCTAACTTTCTTCACTTGCAGTCAAAACGAATGACTAAAATATTTTTGTTACCTTAAGGGCAACAGAATGATTTCACTAACCTTTTGTTTATATAAAAAATGCTTAAAATGGTTTACACAAAGCGCCCTTACAAGTTATTTGACTTCACGGTTAGATATAATTCTCAACAAAACAAAAGAAGCCCAAAAAATCACCAGTTAACTAAAATGAATGTCAGTCCTGACTTAAGCCTGACGATTAGCCTTAAAACAAGTGAGAGCAAAAACACATGGCTTTCTTTTAGCTAATTTTCAATTTTTAATTTCGTTGCCGTAGAAAAAGGAAATCTTTTGCAGTAACATAATGTGGCATGGAATGAATGCAATTGCGATATGACCTTGTGGTCGGCTGCCAATAAAATTTCAAGAAAATATCGTCACTTTTTTCCCGAAAAAAATTGTCACTTAATTCCTAAACATTAAAAAAAAAATTCGGGAATTTATATAATAGTAATATAAAACATGTTTTGTTTAAAACAAAACTATGATTTCATATTCACGTTTTCTTATAAAAATAAACATTAAAACAAAAAAACATTTTTATGCAATGCGTATGCTATGTATGCTAATGTAATTTCAAATAACAAAAAAATATAAAAATTTATTTTTCTCCAAAGATAACTACTAATTCAGCTAACATTTTTGATTATTTCTATAGTTTATCAGCAGGTTATGTCTGCATGTGAATTTTTTGTACTTAGGCTATTGTACACCAGGACGAAAGCTATTAAAAATTAGCATTTCCAAAATTATAGCTTTCCATAATATTGTATCGCCGATTGTCAACAAATGGGGTTATACTCACATTTGCCGCAGTGATAGAATTCTACCAAAAAATGGTAGATTTTTTTACTGTTTGCGTATAGAAATAACATTTTCTATAGAAATAAAATGTTGACAAAATTTCCTATAAAAATAAAATTTTGACAAAATTTCTATACAAATTAAAATTATTTACAAAAATTTTTCTAAGAAATAAAATGTTTACAAAATTTCCACAGAAAAAAAAAAATTGACAAATTTTCTATTGAAAATAAAATTTTTACAAAATTTCTATTAGAAAAATAATTATGACAAAAATTTTCTATAGAAATAAAACTTGACAAAAAATTTTTCTATAGGAAATAAGATGTTGACAAAATTTACTTACAGAAATGGAAATTGTTGACAAATTTATCATAGAAATTAAGATGTTGACCATAAATTTACTACAGAAATGGAATTTTTGACAAAAATTTTTCATAAAAAATAACATTTTGACAAAATTTCCTACAGAAAATAACATTTTTGACAAATTTTGTTTACAAGAAATAACATTTTTCAACAAAAAATTATTTACAAAATAAAATGTTTAACCAAAAAATTTCTATAACAATAAAAATTTTTGACAAAATTTTCTGTTAGAAATAAAATTTTTGATAAAAATTTTCTGTTAGAAATAAATTTTGATAAAAGTTTTCTATAGGAAACTAAAATTTTCGAAGAATTTTCTTACAAGACAATAAACATTTGACAAATTTTCTGTAGAAATTAAAATCTTGACAACGTTTTCTATAGAAATAAGATGTTGACGAAATTTTCTATAGAAATAAGCATGTTGACAAAATTTAACTACAGGAATGAATTTTGACAAAATTTTCTTACCGCAAATAACATTTATTGAACAAATTTTGTAACAGAAATAAAAAGTTTTTGCAAATTTTTCTATTAAAGATGATAATTTTCCTGTAGAAATTAACATCTTGACAAAATTTCTATGAGCAATAAAATCTTGACAAAAATTTTTTATAAAAAACAAGATGCTTGCACGAAATTTACTACAGAAATGGAATTTTTCAAAATTCCTACAGAAAATAACCATTTTTGGACAAATTTTTATACACGAAATAAAATTTTTTTACAAAAAATTTTTTTTAGAAATTTCACAAAATTTTTTATAGAAATAAAATTTTTACAAAATTTTCCTGTAGAAATAAAAGCTTTTCTGGACAAAATTTCATATAGGAAATAAAATTTGATTTAAAGTTTTTCTATAGAAATAAAATTTTGAGAATTTTTCTACATGACAATAACATTTTTGACAAAATTGTTCTATTAGGAAATCAAATCTTTGACAAAATTTTCTATAGAAATGATGATGTTGACAAAATTTACTACAGAAATGAACAATTTTGACTAAAATTTCTACCGCAAATAACATTTTTGACAAAATTTTTTACAGAAACTAAAATTTTTTACAAATTTTTTTTCTGTAAAGATAAACTTTGGACAAAATTTTGCTACGGAGTATATAAAATTTTTAACAAAATATAATTTGGTTGTTTGGTAGTTTTTTGGTAAATATTTTCTGAAAATTTTTGGTAGTTTTATTTTTGGCCTCGCAGTGGCAACTGTGGTCATACTGCGCTTCTTAACTAATCGATCGTCTTTGAAATTTTTATTATTGAAGTTATTTAAAGCACAATTAAAGTACGGCAAAATTTCACTCGAATTATTTTATTTTACCAATCAAACGTTTACGATTTAGATATAGCCTCCCATACAATGTATCGCCCGGTTTGCCGAAATTATGCCATTTAATATCCTTATTCTAAATAATTGCAATTTCTGTATATGAAAACTGACAAATGTAGTCCCTCTCGCTTTCTCTTTGTTTGGATTTGTGGGTAAACAAATGAATTCCATTAAACATTTTTTAACGCCGAAGGCTAACTATCGTCATTTTCGAGTCAAAAATACGGGAAAATCGAATTTGCTATTTTTTTTGTCAAAAATCGTCAAAATGCCGATATCGCAAAAACTTTGGCATTGCCGCTGCTTGTTGGTACTTGATGCCCATATTACAAGTCTCTGTTGTGTAGATTTACCTTTGCTGTTTATTTTTGTAACATTTATGTTTTTGTTTTTTTTCCTAGCAAAGGAGGATGGAAAATGTCTTTGCCTTTAAATTCATTGACTCCTGTCCATGATGGATAATCTATAGAAAAAAGTTATTTAAAGTAAACGGTAGATGTTATGTGAGGGAGGGACCTACTCGAAGACAAACAATTAGCCAAAAATAAATTTACGAAAGTGTTATTCATGAAGAATTTCGTTCTTTTCGAAAATCGGGAACTTACCTTTTCACTTACATTTTCTAGTGCCATTTATAAGATTTTGATGGATTCTGGAGAATGGTGTTAGTGTAGATTTCTACTTCATTGCTTGAGTAAACTTTTTTTTCTAGTCCCTTCCCAAGACATTTCATTTTCATATATCTAAATTTGTTGCCAATTTAATGCCGTATTCATATATGTTGGATGTTCGATACAAAGGACCGATTTATGGGACAACGATGATGATGATTGATTATGATATTTTTTTCCAGAATTCACAAATGCGATACGGATGGTTGTTTTTGTTGCATATTGCATCGCCACAGCTCCAGCTGAGTCCACGCAAACGGGAGCAAAGTTTGTATGTTTTGCTTTATTTTTCTGCAATTTGCGAGCCTGCATTGCATACATATTGATTTTTTTTGGAATAAAAATAATTTTGTGATTGTTTTGAATAAAATAATTTTGTTGTCAACTTGTTTGAGCAAACTGAGAATCGTTGGTTGTCGCCATCATCAAATGAGCACTCACACTATAAAATATTGTGATGTTTTTGTTTGCAAAAAAAAAAAAATAAAACCCGGTGCAAAGAAGATATTAATTGAATCAGCTGCATTTTATATGTCTGCTTTATTTTGAAAATGTTGATATGAGGTATTTCATTATGATAGAAAAAATCTCTAATCATTTTAACTTTTTTGAAACTAAAAAAAGTGTAAAGATGTAGTTTGTGATTGTGTCAAAAAAACTATTTTAAAATTTGATTTTTTCAAAATTTTTTAAAATGTTCACTTTTCAACGTTTGCGATTATTTGGAAAAGTCCGATTTTTCATACCCTCCACCATAGGATGGGGGTATATTTACACTTATGGTCATTCCCGTTTGTAATACGTTCAAATATTGCTCTAAGACCCCATAAAGTATATAATATATATTCTAGAACGATATTGGAAAGATTG
>PGFW01018357.1:15147-25194 GCA_003123925.1 Haematobia irritans | reverse complement strand
TTTGTAATAATAATAACATCACAACATAATAGTAATATTTCTAATTAACTCTAGTTATGATAGACAATCAAACTTTTCAAATGCACAGTGACAAAAATGTATATCCAGTTAGAAAAATTTTCTCTTTACACTAATGGTTTTGGTATTGATTCCGAGCCAAAGAAGCGGTGAATTGAAGTAAGGATACACTTAAGATTAACAATTGTCTTTTAAATTTGAGTTTTGCGTACTTTGTTCTAGGAAACAAATTTTAATTATACGTTTTTTCAGTCCCTTTCTTCATGTGGTACCATGTGTTTTTCAGTGTAATTATATATTGCCCCAAAAAAAAATTAGCAAAATTTTCTACAGAAATAAAATTATTACAAAATTTTCTATATAAATAAAATGTTGACAAAATCTTCTATGAAAATAAAATTATGACGAAATGTTCGATAGAAATAAAATTTTAGCAATATTTTCTATATAAATAAAATGTTGGCAAAATCTTCTATGAAAATAAAATTATGACGAAATGTTCGACAGTTAGAAATAAAATTTTAGCAAAATTTTGTAGAAATAAAATTATTACAAAATAGTCTATGAAAGTAAAGTTACTACAAATTATTTGATAAAATTTTCTATAGAAATAAAATTTGACAAAATTTTCTATGGAAATAAAATTTTGACAACATTTTCTATAAAAAAAAATTTAAACAAAATTTCGGTAGAATAATAAAATTTTTTACAAATTTTCTATGAAAAGTAAATTTTACTACAAATTATTAGACAAAATTTCTATCGAAATAAAATTTTGACAAAATTTTCTATGGAAATAAAATTTTGACAAAATTTTCTATAGAAAAAAATTAGCAAAATTTTCTATGGAAATAAAAGGTGGACAACATTTTCTATGGGAATAAAATTATGGCGAAATGTTCCATAGAAATAAAATTTTAGCAAAATTTTCTATATAAATAAAATTATTACAAAATATTCTATGAAAATGAAATTATTACAAATTATTTTTTTTTTGTTTTTATACCCTGCTCCACACTGTGGAACAGGGTATTATAAGTTAGTGCATATGTTTGCAACACCCAGAAGGAGAGCGAGATACGGACATATGGTGTCTTTGGGCAAAAATGCTCAGGTGGGCTCTTGAGTCGATATAGCGATGTCCGTCTTCCGGTACTGTCCGTCTGCCGTGAACACATTTTTGTAATCAAAGGTCTAGGTCGCAGTTTTAGTCGAATTCGACCTTCAAATTTGGCACAAGTAATGTGTTTTTTGGCTCAGAATAGATCCCTATTGATTTTGGAAGAAATCGTGAGTTAATGCTCTTAATATAACGCCATTGTATATGCCACGGTTTTACCTATACTAACTCACGTAAGCTTAGTACTATATACGTGCAAATTTTTAACGCAATTTAACTCCCATATTTCGGATATGGAGCTACTATGGCTCCCAGAAAGCCAGAGTTTTACCCTACATTTACTTAAATTTGCACAAAGGAAGTACCAATTAGGCATATTGTAGGCTGCGTGCCAAATTTTATTAGAAATCGCGTTCAGATTTTTTTAGATATAGCTTCCATATATATGCTATCGCCCGATATGATTCTAGGCCAGCCAGTTTTTACGCAATTTGTGCTCCGAAATTTATGTGCACGATGGTCAAGTTAGCAATTAGTCATTGCTATATGCGTGCCACAATTTAGGTTGAAATCGTTCAGATTTAGAAATAGCTCCCATATTATATAGCTTTCGCTCGATTTAACTTCATATGTGCCACAGAGGCTCAATTTTTTTGCTCCGATTTTAGTGTGACAATTTTGCAGCCAGTGCTAGTAATAAATTAGCAATTGGAGCTATGCGGTGCCAAATTTGGTTGATAATCGGTGTCAGATTAGGAATAAGTCTCCAATAATATAGCTTTCGCTCCGATTTTACACTTCATATGACCACAGAGGCAATTTTTTACTCCGATTTAGGTTGAATTTTGCAGCAGGAATAAGAATTAGCATTTGTAGCTATGCGTAAAAAATTGGTTGAAATCGGTTCAGATTTGGATTATATCTCCCCATATATCTAGCTTTCGCGACCGATTTACACTCAGTATGACACACAAGGCCGAATTTTTAACTCCGATTTAGTTGGAAATTTTGCACAGGGAGTAGAATTAGCAATTGTTAACTATGCGCGCCAAATTGGTTGAAAATCGTTCAGATTTGGATATATCTCCCAATATATATGCTTCCGCACCGATTTTACACTCATATGACCACAGAGGCCCAATTATTTACCTCCGATTTTAGTTGAAATTTTTTGCACAGGGAAGTAGGATTAGCATTTGTAACTTGGTGCCCAAAAGTTTTGGTTTGAAATCCGCCGTTCAGATTTTGAGATTTATAGCTTCCCATATTACGCTTTCGTTCTGATTCTCCATACAAAATGAAAACACAACATTTTCCTTGTAAAATCGTCACTGCGCTTTGTCGAAAAGTTTGTAAAAAAATGACTCTAATTTTCGTAAACTTCTCAATACATATATATGCGAGCGATAAATCATAAAATAAACTTTTTGCGAAGTTGCCTTAAAATTGGCTTCAGAATTTAAAACGTTTCCCAATATTTTTTTAACTAAAGTTGTGTTCCAGCCTAATCATTAGCCGACTTAAAATTGAGTCTTATAGATTTTGTAGAAGTCTATCAAATTCTGTCGAGATGCGAGTGATATTAAATGTATGTATTTGGGACAAACCTTTTATATAGCCCCCACACATTTGACGGATATGAATATGGTAATCGAAAATTTAAAGATCTACAAAGTGGTTGGCAGGGTAATAAATATAGGTCGCCCCTTCCGACGACTTTAGACTTCCTTAACTTGTTTGATAAAATTTTGATAAAATTTTCTACAGAAATAAAATTAATTACAAAATTGTCTGTCAAACTAAAAAATTTTGACAAAATTTTCTGTAGAAGTAAAATGAATTTTCTAATATAAATAAAATTTTGAGCAAAAATCCTATGGAAAATAAAATTTTGATAAAATTTTTCTACAGAAATAAAACTTATATACAAATTTTCTGTCAAACTAAAATTTGTGACAAAATTTTCTGTAGAAATAAAAATGATTAGCAAATTTTTTATTGAAAAGTTTATTACTTGAATTATATGTTGGTTAAAAGCTACTCTTGTAAGTTTAGTCAACGCAATGGATTTTTAAGCTAGATCAAAAACAACAATATGATTGAAGTAAAAGCAACAAATAAACAAGTATTATACGGCCCGTAAGATCGGCCAGGCCGAAGCTTATGGTACACTCCACCATGGTTGCGTAGAAACTTCTACTGAAGACTGTCATCCCCAATCGAATTACTGGGTTGCGGTAACAACTTGCCGGATGATACCTGCCATCAAAACTTCCTACACCGTAAATATATGCCACATAGTTCTATCTAAACATGAATTTTGTTTTTAATTTGTCATTGCAGTTGATTTTTTGCCTTCGATTGTCCTCTCAAACGTTATCAATACCAAAAACAGACATCACTGAAGTATTTCTATGAACAATGAAATTATTAGGCAAATCGTAAACAAAAACAATAACAACAACGAGAATAAAGCAAAGGATACAAAAATCAAAACTCAAAAAATCCAGCATTTGCATATTAGCTATTGTTCAATTCCATCAGATTATGAATGAAATGGGCCCATGATGAAGTAACAGGAAATTTCAATATGAGAAAATAATCTAGTGGGCCAAGACCAAGAGAATAGAATAGAGTCACAATATTAGCAGCAAGAATCATGGCAAATCATCTCTAGTCTACCAAAGGAAGTGACCTCAGCTCAATGGTACATAAGTAGAACAACAAACAGTCCAAAATCATAGGCCACTAACAATTTATTAAACATTGTGAGTGTGGTAATATTTTTTCATCGCGGCATAGAATCGAAGTAAAGAGATCCTGAGTAGGCTGAAATAATCTGCAGACAAAAATCTCAATTTTATCGCCAGCAACAAAAGGACCAAGAACATCATCAGTGCTTACAACACCCGCACAGTCTACCAACAATTTCATAGAAAAAAAGGCATTCGGTCATATGAATTTACTCATGAACCCACTCATACACACACATATTCATACGAACATTCATCATATTGTGCGTTCCGGATATGAAGGCATTCAAGGATAAAAAAGCTTTTTATTGAAATAATCCGGCTTAACGTTAAAGCAGCTATTCTTCCTCTTTCTCCTGCTAATATTTTTGAAGAGAACAATAGCGGGAAAATCCTTCATACATACACACACATACACATATAAATAGAAGGTAGATTTTTTGCATTCATTTCATGGCATCAAAAGTCTATAAGTCATTGCGTCAGTTGTAAAGTCAGTCAGCGGTTTCGTTTATTCAACTGGTTGAACTCCAAGGACACTTGGCCGCAAAAACCAAACCAAGCAAAGCATCTAAGCAGCATATCCGTGTAATCAGCCATCGCCAACAACAGCAACAACATCAACTTCCCCTTTACCATCTTCTCTTCACCCAACCATATTGCAGAGCAGAAACGTGGCTACATAGCTACGTTCTAGCCTACATCCAAACAACGCCTTTATGCTGAACTACACCAATAATAACAACCACACAACCACCACCATAACCCCCAACAATAATAATAGTAGCGGTGGCAACAGTGCTTCCATAGTCATTGCCTCTAATATCAATCCTGCCTCGGGCCTAGGAAAGATATCCAGTAAAAACCTGCAGACCAGTATGAAGCTGTCAAAGCTATCTAACCAAACCAATTCACAGGATCCTCAAGCTGTTAATTCGCGAATTTTTGTGGGAAATTTGAATACGTTTCAATGTTCCAAGACCGATGTGGAGCGTATGTTTCAGATTTATGGCCGTCTTGCAGGTTAGTAATTGTGTATCCCCTACCTCCTCCCACCCACAATTTTGTCTATAGGAAATAACAAAAATGTCTTTCTTGGCCTTGTCCATGTAATGGGACTGAGCTACAAGAAAATTTTAATTAAATTTTGTAATAATTCTTGGGTTTTTTTCCTCTCTCTCACTTACTCTTTGGTTGTCTCTCTTTAGGCATATCCATGCATAAAGGTTATGCATTTGTGCAATTCACAAATCCGTTTGATGCTCGCAATGCCTGTCTGGGTGAAGATGGTAAAATGGTCTTAAGTCAGACATTGGGTAAGTCTCTTGAAGAATAAATGGTTTTTTTTTAAATTGTTTATGGATGTGTGTGTCTGTGTCATTATAAGGGGAATTTGTTGTATGTATTGTAGGGCATGCGAAAAAATATTTGAGATTCTTGCAAATTCGACCGAATTTCAAATATCTGTGCTTAAATTTTCCATTATATCCATGTAGACGCCTTTGGCTTATGGACACTTAGGTCCTTCTAAGGATTTGCAACATCCAGAAGGATTTGCAACATCCAGAAGTAAACGAGATAGAGACATGGTGTCTTTGGCCATGTCCGTCCCTCCGTCTGTTGAAATCACGCTAACTTTCGAACGAAACAAGCTATCGACTTGAAACTTGACATAAGTAGTTGTTATTGGGATGTAGCGTCGGATGGTAATTGCAATGGCCATAGCGGTCCACTTTTACGTATTAGCCCCGCCAATAAACGGAACTCCAAGAATTTTGGTGCTTGGCGAGCCTCTAAAAATCATAGCATATTTCACCAGATCTGGCTGAAATCTAGTACATGGTGTTTAAGTATATGATCTCTAGCAACCTGCAAAAATTGGTCCATATCGTTCATAATTTATATAGCCCATTAAATAAACCGATCCCCAGTATTTGACCTCCGAAGCCTCTGGTAATAGCAAAATTCCAATCCGATCACGGTTGAAATTTAGTACGTGTGTTAGTATATGTCTCTAACAACATCGCATAGAATTGTCCATATCGGTCCATAATTAATAAAGGGTGGATTCTTTATGAGGATTAGGAATTTTCATCATTAGTATATTGACAGATCCACGTGGGATATTCAGACATGTGTCAAAGAGAAGATGCATCAGTAATGCTTTGACGATTTCAATCATGAAAGCTTACTAAACGAGCCCAACGATCGAATTTTACAGTGAATGGGCCTTAGAAAAGTTAGGAGAAAAAATCCGCTTTTTTATCGACAAATTTTGTTCAGCGATGAGGTAAATTTCTGGTTTGAATGGCTACGTAAATAAGCCTGACGCATTTGGATGAAGGAAGCAACCAGAGCCGTTAGAACTTGCATGCATCCCGAAAAATGCATGTTTGTGTGTTTGTCGGCTGGTGAATCATTGGACCGTATTTTTTCAAGAGGCTGGTTGACGCACGTTACGGTGAATGCGATCGCTATCGTTCGATCTACAACTTTTGTTGCAAATGGAAGAACTGAACTTGTGACATGTGGTTAACAAGATGGCGCTACATGCAACGCATCGGATTCTATGGCCATTTTGAGGTTTCGGAGACATTCATCTAAGAATGACGGTAAGTTGCACCAATCTGCGTTGAGCCTTAGACTATTTTTTGTGGGGCTTACGTCAAGTCATAAAGATCTACCAGAAATAAGCCAGCAAGCTATCCAGCTTTGGGAAGAACAACATTTCCGAAGAATTCGGAAGACATTCCGGCCGAAATGCTGAAAAAGTTGCCAAAATTGGCTTTCCGATGGACCACCTAAGACGCAGCCGCGTCAACATTTAAATGAAATTATCTTCAAAAAGTATAATGTCATGGACCAATCTAACGTTTCAAATAGAAGAACCGATGAGATTTTTGCAAATTTAATGCGTTTTTTTTTAAAAAAGTTATCAAGATCTTAACAAATCACCCTTTATATACTCCCATCATAACACCGTATCCCCAGATTTGTCCTCCGGAGCCTCTTGGAGAACAAAATTCATCGATCCGGTTGAATTTAGAACGTGGTCGTTAGTATGCTGGTTCCTCTAACAACCATTCAAAAATTGGTCCATATTGGTCCACTTAATTATAATATAACATCCCATATAAACCGTTCCCCAGAATGATCCCGGAGCCTCTTGGAGAACAAAATTCATCCGATCCCGGTTGAAATTTGCAACGTGGTGTTAAGCTGATATCCGCAATAACTATGCCAAAATTGGTCCATATCGGTCTATAGATATAATAAAGCGATCCCAATACACAAAAATGGTCACCATAATCGGTTCATAACCATGGTTGCCACTCGAGCCCAAAAAATAATCTAACCAAAAATTTTTTTCTATAAAAATTGTCAAAATTTTATTTCTATATAAATATTTTGTCAAAATTTGATTTCTATGGGGGAAAAAAAAAAAAAATTTTGTCAAAATTTTATTTCTATAAAAATTTTGCCAAAAATTTATTTCCTATAGAAATTTTGTCAAAATTGTATTTCTATATGAAAACTTTGTCAAAATTTTTATTCTATAGAAAATTTTGTCAAAATTTATTTCTATAGAAATTTGTAACAAATTTTTATTTCTTATACAAAATTTTGTCAAAATTTATTTCTATAGAAAAATTTTGTCAAAATTTATTTTCTATACAAAATTTTGTCAAAATTTTATTTTTTACAAATTTTGTCAAGTATTTCATTTCTGATAGAAAAATTTTGTCAAAATGTTATTCTATAGAAAAATTTTGTCCAAAATGGTTATTTTCTATAAAAAATGTTGTCCAAAATTTTATTTCATAGAAATTTGGTTAAAATTTTATTTCTATTGAAAATTTTGTTCTTTGTTTCTCAATACGGTTTTAACTTGTCCTGACAAAATGTGAAAACAATGCCACCTCGTTTTGCTGCCCGCTGTATATGTTTTCCGTTGGTGCAAAAATGTCAGAATACCTCCGTCTTCCGTGTAAAATCGCCACCGTTAATTTGAATTTGATATTATTTAGGGACATGAACATATTTGACCTCACGACAATAGTTTTCCAGAAAGGGCCCCTCGGCTCAAGATTTTTTTTGAAAATGGATAAAAGTTCTCGGATTTGCTTGAAAGTATTCAATGAGTTTAGCTGCTAGGCTTTATTGTAACGTATTTGGTCCTGAAGAAGGGCGGAACTGTAGGCGGACTTCCCTACAGGTTGAAATTGAATAAGGGAAACATAGCCCGGTGGCTCGTGTTTTATGGTAAAAAATGTTCGGGAAGGCATCCTTCTCCTACACCTAATAAAAAATTTGCTTCCTGTAACATATACCCAACACATTTTGCTTCAAGTACATAATATATTTTCAGGGTTTTCAGGTTCAAACAAAATATTGTTTGTATTGGTTCAAGACATATTTATGTTTCGACCTTAGAGCATGACACTTGGTAGAAAAATGAATTTTAATGAAATTTTCTTTGTGTGGTTATATTTAAGGCGGCCAATTGGTTAATTTCCATTATTTTACTTGCAAGCTTCTCTCCCATAAGTTTCTCTTTCTAAACAACATATATGTTATAGGCAGTTTCTAAATTAGATATATGTTTGCATTAAGCATATTATAATTTACAACATTTATGTCCCAAACATAATATGTTTCTTAAATAATAACCATATATGTCCCAAAACAATTGTTATGAAATAGTTTTATAACATTATATACTTGCTTCTTAAAAAATGTGTTAAAAAATTGAATTCCAAACCTGAAATTTTTACAGCCAAAACATATGAAAATACAGTGTTTTTTCCGTCCTTGGTATATTTTAGAATAATTATTATCTAAAAGGCACAACTTAAATATTTAAAATAATTTTAGTATGCTAAAAGGGCCCACAAACTATTTAAAAGCACATTTTCGAAGATGCGCTCCCAAATTAAGTTCTTTAATTTTAACTACCCAGCGAAAAGTTCTTTTAATTCAATTTTCATAACTTTTAATGGGTAACTTTAAACTTTTTGGTTTCAATAACGTTAAAAACAGAGTAAGATTCATGAAATGGTACAAACCATTTAAATTTTGTCGAACAAAATGCTGATCCAATCTGAAAATTGTGCATTTAGAAAAATACTTTGAGTCAAACATTTCCGGGCAAGCGTTAGAACCATCTAAAGAATTATAAAAAACATTATGAAATTATTTATTATGGACAAACATAATCATATAGTCCTTTTTTAATTTACATCCAAACACTAATCATTGAATTCTGGATCATACTAAAGAAGTGATGGCAAATTATTCAGGTGGCTAACGGCTGTTTAAATGAGACTTCCGTCCTTCCACAAGACAAGCCCATTTGTTACACAATCAGCTTCCTTGGCGCCTACCATTTTCCACCACTTCCGAGATCCAAAACCAGAACATTTTTCCATCTACTTTTCTTGGCGGCCGATGCTCTTTTTTTGCTTGGCCCGTAGGATAACTTAATTTTCCCAGGTATTTGTTTAAAAAGAGAGAACGGGTAGTCCAAGAAGAAATTGGACCTCGTGCGAATTATTGAATTATATTACTATACATCATTTGGATGTTCCACAAAGGCTTGTTATACAACCAGGAAAATGTACATGCTTCTGTTTTTACTTTTTTATCCCAACAAAATTATATCCTCTCCATTTCATTTTAACCATTCATTCGTCTTACTATTTTTTCTGGATCGTACGTAAAGTTTCTTCTTGCATGAACTTTTAAAGCCTACGTTTTTTTCATAAAATGATTTGAAGACATTATCTCGTACTTAAAAAAAAGGAATAATTTCATTGGCTATAGAAAAGTCAAGAAATAGATTAAAAAATTTCAAAACCAAAATACGTGAATTGCGTCAGCTGCAGACTACGATGTTTTTTTCAACTGTTTTTCCACTAATGGTTTAATGGGCACCAAGTGGTTAGCGGTAAAAAAATCTTATCTGGATTCCCTGCAATACACAAATTCAGATAATATTATTGGTTGCTTCAATCCAAATATGACGTTACAACAACACACATCTCTTTCAAAACGTTGTGTAAGACCTTTATCAAATCCTTACTGGTGGAAACCAACATTGTGTTTAGTTGGTTTCCAACATTTTTCAGTCTGGCACATAATACTTTTGAATTAATT
>PGFW01018356.1:0-13016 GCA_003123925.1 Haematobia irritans | reverse complement strand
CATGTTTTTCGAGCTCCATGTTTTACTATAAAATTTCCCATTAAGTCGCTGGGCCTCGCAGGATAAATCTGTAAGAAATGTTGGGAAAAACTATATGTGGTAACAATCAATGATTCTAAATGGCAAATTAGCTTCGAACAGACTGTAAATATGTTGGATAAATTGAGACATATAGGTTCTATTATGGCAAGTTATGCAAATTGCGTGTTGAGTTGAGTTCTTTTGTATTGTCTGCCATTCAGTCTATCGTGTTCTATTGTATCACCATAACCACCTTCTGCTACTATCTCTATCACCGGTTACACCTTTGGCTATTGTTGTAATGACAACAAAAGGGGCGCTACTCACATTTGAAGTTGATTAATTGTTATTTAAAAACAGTATTTAAGATACATTAATTAAATTTAATTAAATATGTGTTAAACTATCCCTATTTGTTCAAACCCAATGGTCCATGGGAGCTGGGTATATTTCAATTAAGAGTCGCAAAAAATTTTGCATGTCTAGTATAGAATATTCCCAGAATGAATTCCGATGGTGTAACAGGTACAACCCGGAATTCCAATCTATTCAATGGATAATTACAACATATGGTTCGATTAGTGATCACTTGATTGTTTTGGTATAATTTTGGAATAATTTATGGTGGGTTATTAAAATATTAAGCATATGTTAAAATACTATTATTCTAATTCTATCTCGTAATAAGTTTAAAATTGAATTATTTATATTACATGAAGGCGAAAATGGATTTAGGCCTTTTAACGTAGAGGATGTAAGCCTGTACGCGATGTGATGTAATTATTAATTTGTTTTGGTGGCTGAATATTGAAGGGATATGAGATGGAATACCGTAATGGAATGTAAAAAAACATTTAACCAATGCATGTAGATTATGTATACAGAATAAATTATCACTGGCAAAATAATAAGTGCATAAGTTCGTCCGAGCCAAATCTAAATTAATCACCAATCATGGATTACAAACAATAATTTCAGCTCTAGACTTAGAAAGTCAAATTAGTTTATGAACAGGATGTGACAACAGATAGCTTGTTGCAGAAGATACTCATCAACAAATATTGATAAGGAATATCAATAGTTTTCATATTTCAGAATGTTTTTTATTTGCCCGGAGTGTACGTTTAGGATAGGTTATAGGGAAGCTCGTTATTTCAGGCTCACTTAGACTATTCCGTCAATTGGGGAACTTTACAGTGAATCCACTTGAAACACTCAGAAATATCACCAGCATTACTGAGCAGGAATCACGTTATGGTTAGGTATATGTGGAGCCCGATATTTTACGCTTCGCTTAGACTAGTCAGTCCCATTGCTCACAGGCACAGGTGGTGAACCTTGCCTCTCTATCACATGATGCTGCCCGATTTCTAATGTTAAGCTCAGTGACAAGGGAACCTAACTTTTTAAATAGCCAGAGTCCGAAACGGCGTTCAAACATTCGCAGTGAAACCATTTAGGCAGCCTTTGAAACACTCAGAAATGTTCACCAGCATTATCTGAGCTGGGATAAATCCACCGGCTTGAAAGAATTTTTTTGGGTGTTTGGTCCAAAAACTGGGTTGAACCCACGACTCTGATGTATGCATAAGCGGGCAATGCTAACCATTGCCTCACGGTGGCTCTTGCCCCGGAGTGTAAACAAACGTTGTCAGGTCATCGTTCGTAATCTACACAACAGCACTTGGGGGGAAGCTTGGATTTATTTCTTTAAATTTTGGAGGAAAAATTCAAGCTGGATCGCACCGGATTACTCTTCGTAGCTTATACGGGGTGTGCTATTTCAGATACAACGTGCGAAATAAGGTGTTTTCAAGAACTGGTGATTTTTCATGTGAAACGACAATGAACGTTCAGGACAGCCAAAAGAAGTTGCAATTGATGCTTGAATAATGGAGGGCAAAACTCCATGAAGTTCAAACGACAGAGAAACTGGCCATATCCCCCATTGATTAAAATTATGTGGTTTAGTTCAGAAAGGCCAAGGCACGAGTTTGAAGTTCAGAGAAACGTCGAAATGTTTTTTACGTACGAACTTCTGCTGCATAAGTAATGTTTTTTTGCGATCGCAATCGTTTAACTGGTGCGCTGAAAAGTGGAACACTACACAGAAAAAAAATGTTCCGTAGTTAAACTAACGCTAAATTTAAGCTTATTTTTAATTGGAAAAAGAATTATTGCGCTTGTAGTTAAGTTTTATTATTTTTTATCGAATTTTCACAGCGCTTAATGAAAATCTTAACTTTCTTAGTATGTCTACAAAAAACAACGGTCAAACCGAGGAGCGACGTAATCGAGGGATTGCTTCAGCTAAATTGTGGATGAAAAATTGCTCTTCCAAGGGCTCTGGAAGTCACATATCTGTGGTGGGTTGTATACACGCTCATCAAAAAATCGTCCTTCTGTGAACATAATACTCCCAACACATATTTGTGCTTTCAAGCATATACACATTTTTGGCTATTTGGCCCAAACATCTTATATTTTGATCTCTTCCAATATACTAATATGTTTGAAAGCATATTGGTCTAAACAATATTATGCTTTGGGTAGTCCAATTTCAAACATTTTGTATTTTTTGCATCGCAAATTCAATAATGTTGTCTTCCAAAAAAAGCAAATGTTAATTATGTGAACATATAATAAGGTTTGGAAGCATTTTTTGCCACCAAAAATATTATATTGCTTAAAAAAAATTCTCCCACATATTGTGCTCGAAAAATTGGTTATTTATATTATTCTATATCTATTTACAATCATAATGAATTATCGAAAATAAACAGGTAATCGATAGGCTAACGAAGCATAGGTGTTTCGACCGGGATGAACATGGCTCAACAATTTTTGTTGTCTGGCCCAATTTGGTATATTCCCCGAGCATCTTTCTCACTTCCACGAGATTTGTTTTAGTTCTTAGAACCTTTTTCTGTAATACAAAACATTGTAGTAAGAAATTATTCAATTGTATGATTTTTTTTATTTAATTTTACTTTTGCCAGGACTGGGATCGAACAAGCGGTCCACAACAGTTTGTAAGGATCAAAGAATTATGCTGATCAATTGGCCCAAGGAAAAATAAGATGCTTAATTTTGTAATAACAAGCAAACAACCACCAACTTTAATTCAATATCGCATCCCTGTTTAAATAGCGCTCCAAGCTACTAAAGACATATATGTTTATAGGCTATTCTAAATAATTATATGTTTGGCATCCAGCATATTATTATTTAAAAACATTTTATGTCCCTAAACCATAAATATGTTCTAACATATTAATATATATGTCCCGAAACATGTTATCTAAGTTTATGACATTATATGCTTGCACGCTCAAAAATATGTTGTGTTTAAAAATTTGTGTTCCAATACATATAATGTTTATGAGCCAAACTTAATGAAAACAGTCTTTTCATCCGTGTACACGAGAAAAAATTTCCGTAGTTAAATAACGCTAATGTAACTGTATTTTTTATTGAAAAAAAAAAATATTTGCTTGTAGTTTAAGTTTTAATTATTATTTAAGAAATTTTCCACCAGCCTTAATGAAATCTTACTTTTCTTAAGTACGTCTCAAAACAACGTAACCGAGCCGACCGTTAAAATCGAGGGATTGCCTTCAGCCTTAATTGATGAAATTTTGCTCTCCAAGGGCTCTGGGAAGTCAAAGTCTGTGGTGGGATGTATCAAACAGGCGGCACTAGAAGTACTGATTGGGAGTCAACCCCTGCTGGGATCGTGCTTATCTAGAAGAACAGCGGAGATTATACCGCATGAGCTGAAGAGCAATAGAACTCGCTGCTCGGGAAAATGCGGTAAGCAGACACATGGAAACTCGTTTTGCTTTCAGTGGGCGAGATATTAGGACGGACTTGTATGACGACCAGCAATGTATATTGAGGGACAGGCTGAGATTCCGATTATACCAAACCATAGAGGAGTGGGAGAGAGGTGACGCATACACTTTGGAGACGCTGAAATAAATATACGGACGGCCTCAAAAATGGGCTGGTTTATCAGCGATTCATACTAAGTTGGAATGACAGATGCAGCATCTTTCAGGCAGAGGGTGTTTTGGCCATAGCGAAGGCCTTGCAGATCTACTTTGGAATTAGGCCGATATTGCAGAGAAGCGATATCAGCTTCTCAATCGACAGTTCAGGCCAGCAATTAAGGCCTTGGAAACCCTCGAAACATAAGGTCGAAGGTAGTCAGCCGCTGTCGTAGAGAGCTTCAAGTTTTGCACTGACAGCAATAAATATTTAATCCCTGTGCTGGTAGCCTGGACATTATGGAATAAGGGGAAATGAGGAAGACGGATGTGTTGGCTAAAGAAGGCGCATGCGGGACGAACTAAGCATCGTGACGGATGTCTCCCTCCGCTATCCTTATTATATCTTACAGGATTCAGAATAAATAAGATACGATGGATTTATGAAGGAACGGCTTGGCTTCCTCTGCGACCTGGCGAGTAAACAACCATGATGATTTGGGAGCGACAAAGAGCCTCAAGACTCTGATTTCCTGATGGCTACCCGCAAGAGATGGAATCTGAGAGCATTGATAGGCATCATAACAGGACACAGACACCGTTCGAAACACATGGGTAAGAAATGGCTTAATGATGAGTGAATATTTTGTAGATGATGTCTGCACCCAGAGGCAGTGGTGCCAACAGTTTTAGGCTGAAAATCGTCAAATTTTAAAAATACTTTCTCATCAAAATTATCAATCATCCCAAAGAATTCGTCAAAAAATCGTCACCCATAAAACAGCGGAAAAAAAAGATTAGGAACAAAATAAAAAGTTTTATTACAACATTTAAGACATTCATATATTGTTTACACTAATTAAAAGCTGTTATAAAAAAAAGGGTTAATTCATTTAGTTACATGAATAATGCCGGTTTTAAATCTCTAATTAAGTCTTATATTTTCTAGTTTTAATCGCGACTAATTGAAATAAATTTTATTAATTTAAAATTAATATATTTGATAAGTGACACATCTACTACATTGTTTAACATAAATTTTCCTTGAACAGAAATTTTTCATATCTCTCAAGCGAAATTTAAATCCTTATTACTTTGCTTGATGTTATAATTTTTATTTTTATTTCTAATTATCGGTATAATCTTAATATTATAAAATTCAAATCTATGGTTTGTTTTGTTTGTATGTTCCGAATTGGCTCCGAAACGGCTGAACCGATTTACTTTGAAAACTTTCAGAGTCGTAGGGGGCCCGTTCATGTGGCAAATAGCGTACCTCAATTTTTTGACACCTGATCGGCGGCGAGGGTGACTCGCCCCTCCAGCCCGGTACTTTTTTGAAAAATTTGGACCAAAGGTTGACCTGATTTGCTTGAAATTTCATTTGAAGGTTGGGTTGGCATCGTAAGACTAAAGATCCGCTAACTTGTATATTTCGTAATTCTGGTGGCGGAGGGGACCTCCCCCTTTGTTACGACTTTTTTAAAGTAACACTGGCAGTGAAAAAACTTCTAAAATCTCTAAAGTTACTAGATTTACAGAGAACATGCGGTGGAGGTTTATTGAATTAATATGGGGTACCTGGGATGATTTATATGTGGAACGGGAGGGAACCTCCCCTTGCTTGTACCTTGAAAACTTGAAGCAAGAAATTATGCCGAATTTGCTTGAAGATTTTTTTTTTTTGTCATTGAATGTTGGGGTTGCGATCTAGAGAAAAATCCATACATTTTATTTTTTTCGGATATTTGTCGGGGAGGGGGACCACCCCTTTTGCCCGACTTTATTTAAAGTAACAATTAAACGAAACTAGACTCCGGCCGGACTGCGAAATTTTGCAGAAAAAAAATGGGTGAGGTTACGAAATTTATAATCAGGTTCCTGCTTTTTTTAAATAAAAATAAAAGCATAAGAGACATCCGCTTCTCTTAAGTACATACAGAGAGTACTTGAAATTTACAGAGATTGGGGAGAGGTTACGAATTAATAGCTGATACCTGATTTTTGATATTTTTGGACGGAAGAGAGGCGCCCCTTTAGTCTTAAATTTGCTTGACATTTTCTGGGCTTGCAAAAAAAATCTTAATGTTTTTCATTGAAATTTACAAAGGCAGTGGGGGAAGGTTTATGAACGAAACAGGCAACCTTCTTGCCCGCACACTTGAAGGAAAAGTTCGGCAGTTAGGGTGCTTATGTCCACTACGGGTCTTTTGTCGATATTGTATCGGGAAAGTGACGTTCCTTTAAAACAATAGATGCAAAAAATTTAACCTCTCCGACTATCTTGAAATTTAAGGGAACGTGGGAGCGAGGTGATTAAATTTAACATGGTTTTTGAAAATTAGTATATGATTTTCGATATCTGGTTGTTTTTTGATTTACTTCGAATAGAATGTATAGGGACCATCTGATAAGTTGTGAAATTAATATAGGGGTAGCGCATAGTCCCGATATCAGGTCGGAGTGGAGCGAAGGTGGGAGAAGGTTCTCTTTGTCCGTTTTTTTTTTTAAAATTGAAAAGTAGAGGGTTGTCCGTAATATGGAACTCAGACTTCTTTTTTAGTAAAGGACTTAAATTTTACATGAAATTGGCAACCACGTAAGGGTATCATTTTCCAACATTTTAAGTCAAAAATTAATTGTGGTAAAGATTTTTTAACTAACTTTTGCTTTTTCCGATTTATTGGAATTGGAAACAGTAATTCTTTGTATGTTATGTTATTATAATATATGGTGCTTAATTTCTCAAGATATGTTGAGTAGAGATACATTCTCACACTTAAAATCACAAGAAATATAAGAAGATTGTCCAACTTACTTGAATGCAAGACATTATTTAAAAAATTTAGGAGGAAAGGGTACACTCTTCCGACAGTTTTTATGAACGAACCGTTTTACATATGCATATCCCGTTTTGTACTATAACGAAAAAGCAAGTATCCGATTTGTTTGAAAGAATTCAACAATCTTTTTTCGAAAATTTGTGTTTCCAGCACGAAGGAATATGGTTGACTAAGTTAACGCAAAATGTTCCTACAAAAACACTTCGGAAGGCGCAGCGAAGCGCCCGGGTTTGACGCTAGTAAATAAATAAAAAGTTGAATTTACTAAAACTGGCTTCATAGCAAATCACGAATTGCTTAGCATTACTAGTTTTAAGACAAAGAATACTCGGCAATGTTAAGTTTCAAAGGGATTCCGAATTTTATGGTTTTATTTATATGATTGCTTTGACATTTCTTTCTACCATTGAAGACGGCTGACGCTACATATAAATTGTCATATTATTGAGATCCAAATAACTTTTTACATTACAATAGAAAATCGTCAACTTATGAAACTACATCCTTGGTTGAAAAAAATCAAAATCGACATAAAACCGCCTTAAAAGGAAACACTTGAGTGGATAACATTAAAAAAATATCGTCATCTCATAACTACGGTTTGTTTAAAATCGTCGTCAAAATGCGTCAGAGGCCCAAATTCGACCATCGAAAATCGTCAAAATGACGAAAAAATCGTCCAGAGTGTGGCACCGCTGCCCAGAGCAAAAAGAGACTCCTACCATTTTCTGTGCCCAGTGTCTCAGCATTACCTTTAGAAGAAACAAGATTCCTGCTCTTTTTTCTTTCCAGGATATAACGGACGTACTTAGGAAAACTAGGACAACCTTGTCTTTGGAACTCGCCTGCAAACTAAAATGATGGAGGAGGACGCAGAAGAACAACAATGAGAAACACTCAGATGGATCAATATGGTCTAATGGCTGAGCCAACCCCTTTTGTTACGGGCTGGTCTCATCCTCGCATAACTAACCTAAGACCTAACCCACACACACAAAAAAAAAGGTTTTTTCTAATTTCACTCACGTAATTAAAATTGATGCAATTAATTTTTTAAAGTTGAAATGTCTTTAATCACGAAAAAGATTAAGCATGCCCGCCGCTTGCTATGTAATGCAAGGTCGTGTTTAAACCCCAGTTTGACCTGAGAGACCGGCAAAAAAGCTTTTTAGCGGGGATTTATATACGTCCTCCAGTTTATGATGGCTGACATTTCTGATTGTTTCAAAGCTTCTCTAAGTGATTCAACGCAACGTGGAACAGTCATTCGGAAGCTCGGTTATAAAAAGTGAGGTTCCTTGTTTAATTGAGAATAAACATAGAACGGGCAACGCTCAGTGATAAGAGAGAAGTTCAATGGACTTAATAGTCCCCGAACGCCCATTTCATGAATCTCCGTTAAGTGGCTTCGTTAGTTAACGAATTTAAATACCGCTAATGTTGGCATATTCTGGTCGGCCGCATCTTGCCTAAAGCGCCTAAGTTTTTTCCGAATTTTATTTGACATTTCTCTATTTCAGACTTACTCAATTTTGAACCATGGACGTCCGTGAATGGACAGAATGGTTCCAAGAAATGCAACAGGTATGATCAATTTTCGAAGAAAATTCATCTTCAGTGATGAGGCACAGAAGTTGTCGCATTTGGGCGAATGGAGAATGCTCAAGAGTGATTGTCGAAAAAACCCAATGTCACCCCACAAAGAGCTCGATTGTTTCGTTAGCTGTATGGCAATGGCACCGTCTTGCTGAAACCAGCATATGCGTCCAAACAATCCCATAAGTCTTCCAATTCGGGCCATAAGAAAAGTCTCGTTTATCAATCTCACGATCAGCGAACACCATTCACAGTAACTGCCTGCCGGCCTCATTTTGGAAAAAAAATAACGGCCGGATGAATGCGCGAGCGCCATAAACCGCACCATAACAGTCACTCTTTGTGGGTGATTGTTTTCGACAATCACTCTTGGATTCTCAATCGCGCAAATGCGGACAATTCTTGGTTGCCTCATCACTGAAGATGATTTTCTTCGAAATATTGACTCATTACTACTGTTATTCGCCATTTCTTTGGAAACCATTCTGTCCAATTCCACGACGTCCATGGTGTAAATTGGATGTAAGTCTGGAAATAAGAATGTCAAATAAATTCGGAAAAAGCCTGTGGCGTTTAGGCAAGATGCAAGATGATCCATACATTATCGGTTTTAAAAATGTCGTTAAACCTAACTGAAGGCACTAGATCGGTATGATTCATGAGAATGGGTGCGTGTCGATCTATTAAGTCCATTGAAACTTACTCTTCGTTTATCATTGAGCGTTGCCCGATTATTATGTTGTTATCTCAATAACAAGGGGACGCTTCATTTTTAATAACCGAGGTCCGAATGATGTTCCACAAGTTGCGTTGAAGATCTTACTTAGAGAAGCTTTGAAATCATATCAGAAATGTCATCGCATCATAACTGATTTGACTGTATATTTATCTCTCCGTCTATTAAAACTTTTTGTGGTTCTTTTCGTCGAAACTGGGTTATAACTCATTCGTATTCTTCTTGCTTATTACAAGGTTCTTAATGGGCGGGCAGTCTTTTATTATCATTTTCGTGATTAAAGACATTTCAATAAAAAATTAATTGCATCAATTAATTACGTGAGTGAATTAGAAAAACCTTTTTTTTGTGTGTGTGGTTAGGTTAGGTTAGGTTATGGAGGATGAGACCAGCGCGACAAAAAGGGTTGGCTCCACTTAGACCATAATTGATCCATTGTGTTTCCTCATGTTGTCTTTCTATGCGTCCTCCTCCATTCATTTTAGTTTGCAGGCGAGTTCAAAGAAAGTTTTCCTAGTTTTCCTAAGTACGTCCGTTATATCCTGAAAGAATAAAAGAGCCCAGAATCTTGAGGTTTCTCTCTAAAAAAAGGATAATGCTGGATCACTGGCACAGAAAATGGTAAGGAGTCTTCTTTTGCTCTGGGCCAGCGTGCAACTCGACGATTTTTCGTCATTTTGACGATTTTTGATGGTGAATTTGGCCTCTGACGATTTGGACGACGATTTTAAACAACGTAGTTTATGAAGATGACGAATTTTTTTAATGTTCCACTCAATGTGTTTCCCTTTGTAAGGGTTTTTATGTCGAATGTTGATTTTCAAAAGATGTTGTCTTAAATAAGTTGACGATTTTCATAAGTTGTAATGTAAACAAGTTATTTTGGATCTCAAATAATATGACAAATTTAATATGTAGCCGTCCCAGACCGTCCTCCAAATGAGAAAGAATTTCCAAGCAAGTCAATATAAATAAACCTAAAATTCGGAATCCCTTTGAAACTTAAACATTGCGAAGGTATTCTTTTGTCTTAAAACTAGTTATTATAGCTTAATAGCAATTTCTTGATTTGTCATGAGCGCAGTTAGTTAAATTCACTTTTTATTTTATTTACTAGTGGTTAACCGGCCCGCTTCGTCTGCGTCCTTCCTGATATGTGTTTTTGTTAGGAAGCATTGTTTGCGTTTAACTTTAGTAAACCTATATCTCTTCGTTGCTTTGAAATACAAATTTCGAAATGAAGATTTGAATCTCTTCTAATATCTTAATATCGGATCTTATCTTCTTCTCTGTTTTATTTTGTTAAATTAATTATTCTGTTCTGTTGTAATCATAGTAAATCGTTCGTCATAAAAATCTTGTGTCGTGAATGGAGGTTTATTCTCCTTCTCCAAATTTTTTTATAATATTCTGCATTCTTAAGTAGTGGACAATCTTCTATATTTCTTGTGAATTTTAAGTGTGGAAATGTACTCCTTCTACTCAACATAATCTGAAAAATTAAAGCCTAAGTTAATATAACATAAATCACAAAGAATTACTGTTCAATTAATAAATCGAAAAGCAAAAGTATTTTCTTTTTATTTAAGTATGATTTGTAAAAAAATTTTACCAACATTTAACATTTGCTAAAAATGTTGGAAATGAATGCACCCTCTACGTTGCGTTGCGCATGTTCATGTAAAAATTTAAAGTTCTTTACTAAAAAGAAGTCTGAGTTCCATTTACGGACAACCCTCTTACTTTCCAAATTTAAAAAAAAAAAACGGACAAGAAGAGAACCCTCTCCCCACCTCCGCTCCACTCCGACCTGATATCGGACTATGACGTACCCCTATATTAATTTCACAACTACTCAATGGTCCCTATAAATTCTATCGAAGTAAATCAAAAAACCAACCAGATATGGAAAAATCATATACTAATTTAAAAACCATGTATGAGGCAATGTAATCACCTCCTCCCACGTTTCCTCTAAATTTCAAGTAGATCGAGATGTTTTAAATTTTGCTCTATTGTTTTAAAGGACGTCACTTTCCCCGGATACAATATCGACAAAAACCGTGTAAGTGAATAGCACCCCTAAACCGTTGCCTGAACAACTTTCCTTCAAGTGTGGGCAAGGAAGGTTCCTGTTGTTCATAACCTTCCCCCACTGCCTGTGTAAAATTTCAAAGAAAACTTAAGCATTTTTTTGGCAGTCGCCAGAAAATGTCAAGCAAAAATTATAAACTAAAGGGGCGGCCTCCTCTTCCGTCCAAATATCAACAAAAATCAGGTATCAGCTATTAATATCGTAACCTCTCCCCAGTCCTCTGTAAATTTCAAGTAACTCTCTGTATGTACTTAAGAGAAGCGGATGTCGTCTCTATGGCCTTTTATTTTTTATTAAAAACAGGAACCTGATTAAATTTTCCGTGAACCTCTACCCATTGTTTTTCTGCAAAGATTTCAGTCGGGGGAGTTTTAGTTTTGTTTTCCACTGTACTTTAAAATAAAGTCGGGCAAGGGGTGGTCCCCCTCCCGACCAAATATCGAAAAATTAAGTGTAGTGGATTTTTTCTCTTAGATGCAACCCAACATTCAATGACAATTTCAAGCAAATCGGGCATAATTTTTGTTCCAAGTTTTCAAAAAGTAAAGCAAGGGGGAGTCCCTCCCCGTCCAACATGATAAATCATCAGGTAACCCCAATATTAATTCAATAACTCACCGCATGTTCTCTGTAAACTCGATAAATTGTAGACAGAATTTTAGTTTTTTTTCACTGCAGTGGTTACTTTAAAAGTCGGAACAAAGGGGAGGTCCCCCTCCGCCACCAAATATCGAAATATAGAAGTACGATCTTTGTCTAGATGCCAACCAACCTTCAATGAAATTCAGCAAATCGGTCACTTTGGTTCCATTGTTCAAAAAGTCCGGCGGAGGGGAGTTCCCCCTCCGCGATCAGGTGTCAAAAAATGAGGTACGCTATTTGCACACATAACGCCCCCCTACGGACTCTGATAAGTTTTGCAAGTAAATCGGTTCAGCCGTTTCGGAGCCAACTCGGAACTACAAACCAAAC
This sequence comes from Haematobia irritans, assembly GCA_003123925.1. Taxonomy (NCBI): domain Eukaryota; kingdom Metazoa; phylum Arthropoda; class Insecta; order Diptera; family Muscidae; genus Haematobia; species Haematobia irritans. The sequence goes on along the minus strand of PGFW01018356.1, from coordinate 764 downwards.
AAACAAGATTGAATTTTATATGATTATAGATTCATACCCGATAATAGAAATAATAAAGAAAAATTATACGATAACCAAGTAATAAGGATTTAAATTTCGCTTGGAGAATATGAAAATTGTTCTGTCCAAGAAAAAATTTTGTTAAACAATGTAAGTAAGATGTGGTCACTATCAAATATATTTGAATTTAAATTAATGTAAAATTTATTTCAATTAGTCCCGCCGTTTAAAAACTGAAAGATCATAAGAACTTAATTAGAGATTTAAACGCGATTATTCATGTAACAAAATGAATTAAACCTTTTTTTTAATGACAGCTTTAGTTTGTGTAAACAATATATGAATGCTAAAATGTTTGAATTAAAACTTTTATTTTGTTCCTAAATCTTTTTTTCCGCGTTTTATGGGTGAACGATTTTTGACGAATTCTTTGGGATGAAATTGATAATTTTGATTGAAAAATATTTTAAAATTGACGGATGTTCTCAGCCCTAAAACTGTTGGCGAACCACTGCTCTGGGTCAGACATCATCTACAAATATCATCATCATTAAGCCCGATTCTTACCAAATGTGTTTTCGAAACGTGTTGTGTCCTGTATGATGCTCTATCAAATGCTCTCAGATCAATCTCTGCGGTAAGCCATCCAGGAAATCAGAGTCCTTGAAGGCTCTTGTCGTCCCAAATCATAATGGTTGCTCGCAGGTCGCAGAGGAAGCCCAACGTTCCTTCCATAAATCATCGTATCTTATATTTGATCCGGG
>PGFW01018351.1:0-16378 GCA_003123925.1 Haematobia irritans | reverse complement strand
GTTATCAAAACAGTTTGATGACAATAAGTAACAATCATCATCATAATGAGCATAATTACAATGGTCCCAAAAATCTATATGATCGGATTGTTAGTTTAAAAAATTTTAAATTTCAAAATCCATTTCAATCATGTCATTTGCTGCCAAATATTTACAGTGACCACTATTGCAATTTTTTCTATCTCAAATGATGAAAAATTAAGAAGGACATTGACCCCTTGTGTTTATTTTGAGAAATCAAAGGTTCATATTATGAATACAGAATCAGACTGCATCATTTTTTGTGGATAGTAATTTAGAAATGCTTAATTTACTATTTATAAAATAGGGTTATACATATAAATGTATTCCGTACGTATGTCTCAAGACTGATGCTTATGTTAAATTCAATGAAAATTCTCTATGCAGTAGTTTAGCCATTTGGATATTTGTTACTAAAGAGACATTTGCAGCCATCAAGGTATTAACATTGCTGCGTTTTAGATATATAACCAAAGTTTGGTATATTTTCGTTATCAAAAGATGGAATTCGTGAAACTTTTTAGAATAGTGGGAATTCTGCTGAGGAACATCAAACCATATGACGGCGCTAGTCCTCTACTTGTCGTTTACACGTTTGGTTCGACACATTTAAATGCAAATAAAAAGAACTTAAGAGTTGGAAATATTTTGGAACAAACGGGAAAATGTAATTTTAATTTATTGCTCAAAATTATAAATTGTTCCATCCAAAAATATAGTTTTTCAATTTTAAAAAAATGCAAAATAAAAAATATACAAACATTGTATGAAACATTTGGTATGACGCAAGCATTTTTCGCATCTTCTAAAGTATATTGTCTTTGGTTGAAGCTTAGTCAAGTACACAGTGTTTATCGATGGTTTGGTTAATTCGACACAGTGTCATTGTTTTTAACTCTAAGAAAATTTCGTGAAGGTCGTGGAAAATCAGTTCTTGTTCCGGACACATTGATGCCGTTGTGCCAACTGATAATGCAAGATGGTCGTGTGACATATAGTGAGATCTAGACAACCTTCGTTTTTAGTGGGATCAGCATACACTTCAATATTACATGAACATGAATCGAGGATTCGGGAAAGACAAAGCAGTTAGACACCTGAAGCGGCTCATGCATTCAGAATGCATGTTCCGGTGCTATCTCATCAAAGTGCTTCGACAATGGGTTCAAGCGAATGTAAAAGTGTATAGATCTTTATGGGTAATATTTAGATATACGATGATGAATATTTGTTTTTGTTCTCTAATCTAATCGAAATATAAAAGGCAAGCCTCGTATATTATATATCGATTTCAAAATTAATAGGGAAAAATGACAAAAAAGCAGTACCAGACCTTAGTTTTCTAAATATTCTTAGGTATAGCGATTTTGATTCTAATAAAAAGACCAATATTTTTTAATCGATGCAAAAAATAAAATACCTAGTTGTAGTCAGAGAATGAAGCCGCCGAGTCCCGTCGACGATTTTAGCCGCCACCGGATTATCCCACTCTAGCAGTTAGACACCTGAAGAGGGGGCGGCTCATGGCATTCAGAATGCATGTTCCGCGTGCTACTTCAATCAGAGTGGAAAAGTGCTTCGACAATGGGTTCAAGCGAAATGTAAAAGTCTATAGATCTTTATGGGTAATATTTAGATATACGATGATGAATATTTGTATATTATATATCGATTTCAAAATTAATAGGGAAAAATGACAAAAAAGCAGTACCAGACCTTAGTTTTCTAAATATTCTTAGGTATAGCGATTTTGATTCTAATAAAAAGACCAATATTTCTTAATCGAATGCAAACAATAAAATACCTAGTTGTAGTCAGAGAATGAAGCCTCCGAGTCCCGCCGACGATTTTAGCCGCCATCGACTAGTTTTGCCATTCGAAGCCGCCGCCGAATATTTCGACTCATCTCGACTCAAAATTAGTTGCCAATTAATTAAAAATATTGATTTAAATCAGAAAAAATTATTAATAATTGTTGCATTTTTTTGTCAAAATGTTTTAGTTCCACCCAAATCCGTCAGATCAAAGTTGCTATAATAATTTTACAAAATTTAGCTCAGAAAATTATATGAAATTAAATGTGATTGAAGATTGGTTGTACAACTAATCTACATTTACATTCGGATAACTTAAAATGATTTTATAAAAGGGTAATTTTCTCGCGCCTAAAAAACAAATTTTATATTGGCTTAGCCGCATCCGGAAGGCAAAAAATATAGTGTCACCGCCGTCGACAAAAATGGGTCGGGCTTCATTCTCTGCACTGTCTACAGTAGTGATCGATGCCATATTTGTTAATCTTGGTCTCCACAGAAAACAGGAATAGTAATGGACTTTGCACATAGTATGGACATTTGCCTACACCCACTCTGACATGCAGGATAACTTAAGCGATTTCGTCGCTATGTTAAAACAAGTAGACCTGGAAGGGAATATTACCAAAGCTGAAATGTGTAACAAAAGTAAAGATCTTCAACTCGTGCGTGAAAGATGATACTTCTATATGGAATCCAAACTTGAATTGTGTCATAAAATAACTTCGCACAATGTTGTGTATATTCTGGCCAATTTTGTATTGGAGATTTACATGTGTTATTATACATGTAAATCTCCATACAAAATTAAATGAAGACAATAACAATGCAATCGTAGACGAAATGAAGATGGATTGGGCATACATTACGAAAACCGGCAAGCAGCTATCGAGAAGGCCACAACGATCCAAAAAAAAAATGAGGCAGATCCATTCAGAATGAATTATTAAGAATAAAATGTGGAACAATAAAGGAAAAACAAACTTGATATAGCCCTGGGAACCACCGTAGTGCAATGGTTAGCATGCCCACCTTACATACACAAGGTCGTGGGTTGGATTCCTGCTTCGACCGAACACCAAAAGTTTTGCAGAATTGGATTATCCCACCTCAGTAATGCTGGTGACATTTCTGAGTGTTTCAAAGCTTTTCTAAGTGGTTTCACTGCACTGGACTCGGCTATAAAAAGGAAGTACCTTGTCATTGAGCTTAACATGGAATGGGGCAGCACTCAGTGATAAGAGAAAAGTTCACCACTGTGGTATCACAATGGACTAAATAGTCTAAGTGAGCCTGGCTACCACCTAACCTAGCCCCGATATTAACCCATGACTAAATATGACATTTCGAGCGTTTAGAAAATAAAATCTGATATAGAATGACTTTTGAATTTTCTACAAAGAACAGTTTTTTTACTATTTATTTATTTTTTTAAATGACTCGAAAATATTAATTGGCCATAGTGAACAGGAATAGATGTTTTATCCTAGAATTTGGTTAGAGTTCGAAAACACGAACTTTGGTTCGTATACATTTTTTTGGTATGTGCTTTTTATTCTTTGTTCTTTTGATGCAAGTCCCATCAATGACAAGTTTTTCTGTTTTTCCAATATTAGTTGGTTGTATTTCTTTATTTTCATTTAGATCTGCGAAATGTATTTGATAGCCCACAATAGTAAACATCGTATCACTACATATTCTATTTTTCTGATAGAGGAAGATATAGAGTGTAGCCTATCGATACTACTTTAAATAAACGGAATTAAGTTATCGTGGTAAAAAGGATAACTAATTATTTGAAATATTGCTACTTTGCTTTTGGCTTGTCAACGTAGCGCCCTAAACAATTACATACATTTGCAAAGTATCTTCATTTTTTTAAATTTATCTTAACATTGCGATCCTTTTAGATATGTTTGAGTTTTTTATTTTTAATTTGTGTTTATTTACGTTTTTGTTGTAATTTCATGTTACAGGCACATCGGGCATCTTCGAATAAGGTAAGATGGGTTTAATATTTTTTTGCCAAGAGTAATTCGTCATAAATGGGTTGGACGATGTAACCGACCATTCATTACATAGTTACATAGAATATGTGTTTTTATAGCCATAATAATTGTTCGTTTTGTCCCTTAAATTGATTTGTTATAACATAATGTCCATTTGCGCTAATCATTCGTTGCTGTTGAATACAAGTTTTAGCTTCTACAATTTTCTAATCAATAATATTTGTGTGTATATGTGTTTACTTCAATCCATAATATATCAAATGTTAATTTGTATCTCCTATATGTTTTCAGGTAAATGGAGATGACAGTTGGATGTATGAGGACATTACGTTGGAACGTGGCAATTCCGGTTTAGGCTTCTCGATAGCCGGCGGTACCGATAATCCACACATTGGGCACGATACTTCAATATATATTTACAAATTTATACCTGTGGCGCGGCCTCGGCCGATGGGCGTTTGGGGGTTAACGATATTATTTTATCGGTTAATGAAGTTTCTGTGGTCGATGTCCCACATGCTGCAGCCGTGGAGGCTCTAAAAAGGCTGGCAATGTAGTAAAACTATAGTGAGAGGAAAACGCACTGGCGGGTGGTACTGTAATAGATGTTCGGCTACCTCGGCACAGGTGGAGGATACTGGTCCCAAAATCTAGATATTGATCTAGTTAAAGGTAATAAAGGGCTTGGTTTCTCTATTGCCGGTTGGTATCGGTAATCAGGCATATACCTGGTGACAATGGCATCTATGTAACCAAAATCATGGATGGTGGAGCGGCTGCAGTTGATGGCCGTTTGTCAATTGGAGATAAGTTGATTGCAGTAAAAGCAAATGGGGTAAGATAAATTTGAAAATTAGAAAGAATACAACGACACACATTGGATGCAATTAAATTAAAATTAAATCTCCCAACATTTTTCTTTATGCAGGTGGATAAAAATCTAGAAAATGTCACACATGAACAGGCTGTGGCCACTTTAAAGTCTGTGGTCGATAAAGTCACTCTGGTAGTGGGCAAAACAGCACACAGTATACCAGCCTCGGGACATCATGTTAATCAAGTGAATTCGCATTCTACAGGTGCGATAAATACAATAGGACAAACAGTTGTTGATATGCTCGTCCATCTTCCACCACACCATACACGCAACAAAACAACACAAAACGCTATGCAACAGCAACCACAGCTACAATTAACAATAGCAATCAGCACCACCATGCATCTTCCCCAGCCGTTGCTGAAACAATTCCATCTACATCTCGATCCCAGTCACCTTTGCCTCGTAAGCTTTTTTTGATTGAATCTGTCGTATTGATTTTTATTTTCCATACTTTCTATTGGGTGTCGTCAAAAACAAAATAGCCCTTTTTTAAGTTTCAAAATCTTTTTTATCTCACCTACGCTGGCCTATCTATCAAATCTATCACCATAGCCCCCCCCCCCTCTCTATCACTTATCACACCACTTCATTCCCTCTCCCGCGAAAAACTATCCAATACAAATCAAAAAAATTCATCGCTACACTTGTTATGGCTTGTGGGAAATGAAGAGTAACAAACAATCAAACTTACTTTTATTCTTAAGTAGTAGAGTATTTATTGGTTTATTCATTTATTTCTTCTTTCATATAAGAGTCATAATTAATTAACTTGCATGTTGAATGGAAATTATTCAAAATGAGGTTTGCCAATAACCTTGTTCTTGTGCGCTCGCTCTACTCTCTCGCGCGATGGAGAAAAGAACCCTTGGTTCTATAACTCTGTTTTGTTTTTTTTTTGCTATTGCACCTGCTGCTGCACGTTTTGTGGTCTTTCGAATTAATTTGATTTACATACGTAATTTTTTGCTAACGATTTTTTTCAAAATACTACTTGCAACATTGAATTTGTTTTTTGTGTGTGTACTGCGTGTGTTAAGTGTTTGCATGTCTGCTGCAATAACTACGGCTGCATACAAGAGTGGTGTGTTATATTTTTTTCCTTTTCTTTCCTTTCTACTACTACTACTGTATCAAACTCTCAAATTCTATTTCAAAGAACGAAAAAAAAACGAAATTTGAACAAAAAAATATCCTCACAAACTGGCTTTCGAAAAACCAACCAACCACTACAACAAATATGAAAAAAAAATCCGATACAACCTTCGCTTCGAATGCCACTAATATGTAATCTTTGTTTTTCTTATATTTCCTTTTTCCCATAATATTTGGGTTTTTTTCGTACGCTTTTTTATTTGATTTTATTTTGTACACAAAACAAAACTAAAAACGTACTTATAGAACAACCAGGATCTAGGTACGCCTCATCGAATGTTTTGGCCACAGGTGCCTCCAGGCACGCCGCGGAGCTGTTAGCACCCGAGGACATCAAAGGTGGAGTGTTATGTAATTCTATTAGAAAATTAAATTCGTGACTAAAATCTTATTTAACTCGCGAGTATGATGAAGGTGTGTTAGCTTTTGCCGCCATGTGCGTGTGTGTTGATGACCTAAACAGCTATGATGCTACAACGAAGGAATATTAGCCTTATCACAATTCTACTATTTTTTTTATAGTTGCTTAATAAAAATGTATTTTTTATATTGGGTCATATAGCGCCACCAATTTGTAAAGTGGTATAAAGTAAATGAATTTGAGTACACAAAAGCCAAAAGGGCCTTTTGACTACTTTGAAGTTGTCGGAGCTCAACTGTGTTTTGACTTTTTTGTGATAATTTCTCACAATTGTACTATTAGTAGAAATGCAAACATGTATTTATTATATAAGAATATATGGCTTAAACAATTTTTAAAGCGGTATAAAGTGAATGAATTTGACCACATAAAAAGTTGAATTGGCTTTTTGATCTACTTGAGAGTCGGTCAGCGTGCAACAATGTTTTAGCTATTTTTGTTTTGTTTTCATTTTCCAGGGAGCTTCATTTCGTAATAATTAATTTTGCAATTTTACAAAAAAAAAAAAAATATAATAATAAAATGGCATATAGTCGAGGTTAAAGAGATTGAAAGAAAATCAATTTTTCAAAATTCTAGAAAAGCCGGCTTTTTGGTTCTGACTTCAATCCCTAATTGGCATAATCCGTTCACATTTTGAGAGACTTTGAATGACATTTAACATTTTCAACATTTTGCTCCTCCAAGAGGCTCCGCAACAATCTGAAGCGTCGGTTTATATGGGGGCTATGTTAGGTTAGTTGGCAGTGTATTAGGCTCACTTAGACTATTCAGTAATTGATTGATACACCAATTGGTGAACTTCCTCTTATCACTGAGTGCTGCCCGATTCCATGTTAAGCTTCAATCGGAAATCCTTTTTAATAGCCGAGTCCGAACGGCGTTCCAATTGCAGTGAACCCACTTAGAGAAGCTTTGGAAACTCTAGAAATGTCCCAGCATTACTGAGGTGGGAATAAATCGCACCGCTGAAAACTTTTTTGGTGTTTGGTCGAAAGGCAGGAATCGACCTTGTGTATGCAAGGCGGGCATGCTAACCATTGCACCCACGGTGGCTCCGATGGGGGCTATATGGCTACCATTTGCAGATAGCCCACCATCCGAACCTACATCAATAACAACTACTTGTGCCAAGTTTCAAGTCGATAGCTTGTTTTTGTCGGAAGTTAGCGTGATTTCAGCAGACTGGCGAAGCGGGGAATGCTTAGAGACTCGATTAAGATTTCACGCAACGACCGCAGAATATATATATCTTTATGGACTTTAGAACAATATTTCGATGTGTTTACAAACGAATGACAGAAGTTAATATCCTATGGTGGAGGTTATAAAAAATTGGTGTATAGTCGACATTTAAAGGGATTTGAAAGAAAGCCAACGTTTTCCAAATTCTAAAGAAGTCGAACGATCGGCATTTTTATTCTGATTCAATCCACTAAATTGGCAATAATCCGTTCGATGAGCTAAGTTTATAGTTTGAGATACTTTGAAAGGAATATAACATTTATCAAGCACACTTTTGGCCGGCGGACCCATTGTTTGACCGTGTAAAAAGACGTCCTCAGTTACATAACAAATGTAACCAAAGCAAATTTAATTCAATAGAGTTTGTCTAGAACATCATTGAGTCTAAAGATTTCTTAACATTGGCATTCTTGCTTCCTTCTAAAAGTATGAAATTTTTAATTAGACTCAAACCCAAATGTTTTAGGAAAGTATAATCCAGGAAGGCACAGTTCGACTATACTACACGTACATCATGTATATAGAACAAAGCCGTATCGCAGCAATACAAATAGGTTCTCTGAAATGTAATTTGTTAATCATGTTGAAGCATTCATACCTTTACCAGAGAGAATATATACTAGTTTTGCCAGGCTGACAATGGGATATAAATATTATAGGAGCAGTAATCGAAATCTGAATCAATTTTGAAGTAAATTTGATAGTTATGGCCAGCTATTTAAAGGCCATTATGTTCGCAGATTTGTATATTTGAAGTAGAGGCCTTTATACTAGTTGTGACAAGTACTGTTTTTCCATTATATTTTAATAATTCTTTATTTGAAACAAAAAAATCACGAAATTCTGCGCAAATTTAAATCAAATTTGCAGGGACTTCGTTTAATCAGGTACGCTAAAAGGACGGCGGTCTGAGCATTTTAGTTGCAACATATGTACGAGGGTTTGTCTTTTATATTTCAGATTAGCGAACAAAAAATATTAATCACAGCTTGATTTGTTTTTTCAAAAATATTAACGCATTTGACTTGTCATATGTGCATGCAATATTGAATCGTATGCTTGGTCCTATAATGCCTTAAAAGTTGTTCTTAATTCTCACATAAGGTCATTGCAGCCAATCCGAAATATAAAAGGCAACCCTTCGCTAATAATTTATAATAGGATGTGTCACAGTAGTGGCAATAACGTCGCACTAATTTTTTATGTAGGTAACGATAATCTTAATCAAAGCAAAACTTTTTGACCATCAAATATTAAATCATTGTAAAGAATTGATATCACGTACCTACATAAAAAATTCTTTATGCGAACGTTATTGCACTTACTGTGAACATCTATTTATAAATTATTACGAGGGTTGGTTTTATTATTTTCGAGATTGGGCAAATGACCTATGGTGAGATTAAGACAATTTTAAGAATTAATAGGCCAGCTTACGTTCAATATTTGCATGCAACATCTTGGACGTCTCAATGGGGACTTATTTGAAAACAAATTAGCCTGTGATTAATATTTTTTTGTTCGCTAATTTCTGAAATATAAAAAGACAACCCTCGTACATATGTTGCAAAGCAAATATGGCTCAGACCGGTCCTTTTAGCGGTTACGATTTAAACGACAGTTCCCTGACAAATTATTTGATTTAAATTTTGCGGCGATTTCGTTGTTTTTTTGTTTTTCAGAAATAAAGATTTAAAAATTATGAAAAAGTAATTGGTCAACCAGTATTTTTATTAAGGTACCTTAAATATAAAATCTTTGCGAACATTAATAGGCTTTAAGTACTAGCCATTAATATCAATTTTACTTCGAAATGATTCAGATTTCGAATATAGCTACCTATATTTTATATCCCATTGTCAGCCTGGAAACTAGTATATTCTCTGGGAAAGGTGACTGAATGCTTTACACATGATTAACACAATTTAACTTTTCAAAGGCCTATTGATTCTGCGATAGTTTGAGTTTATTACATGATGTTACCGGTGTAGTATAGTCGACTTGTGCCTTCTGGATTGATACTTTCCTAAACATTTGGTGTTTGAGTCTATTAAATTTGTTTGATTTGAACGGAAGCAGATGCCAATGTTTAGATTCTTATTAGACTCTAATGTCATGTTCTAGACAAATCTATTGAATTTAATTGCTTTGGTTAATTGTTATTACGCTGAGACGTCTTTTACACGGTCAGACAAATGGGTTTGGCCGGGGCGCCAAAGAAGTTTGTCGTTGATCAATGTTATATTCCTTTCATAAGCTATCTCGAACTATAAAACTTTAGCTATATGACTGGATTATGCCAATTAAGGGATTGAAATCACGATCAAAATTTGCCGGTCGTGCGATTTTTCTAGGATTGAAAGGGTTGGTGTTTTCTTCCAATCCTCTTTTAGCTGTCGACTATAGCACCACCCGCCCCCTTTTTTTTATTACCTCAGACCCATTAGGATTCATTACTTTGTCATTCAGTTTGTACACATCGAAATATTGTTCTAAGGCTCCCATAAAGTTATATAATTTTCTGGGTCGTGTCGTGAAATCCTGAGTCGATCTAAGCATGTCCGTCCCGTCGTCTGCGAAATCACGCTAACTTCGAACGAAAAACAAGGCTATCGACTTGAAATCTGGACAAGTTAGTTGATTATTTTGATTGTTGATTCGGATCGGAATACTGAAATGGAGCCATTATAGCCCCCCATGGAGCACCGTGGTTGCATATGTTAGCGATTGTCCCGCTTGATAGACAAGAGTCGATTCTGCTGTCGACCAAACACCAAAAGTTTACTTCAAGCGGTGGGATTATCCACCTTCAGTAATGCTGGCGACATTTCTGAGAGTTTCAAAGCTTTTCTAAGTGCTTTCACTGCAATGTGGAACGCGTTTCGACTCGGCTATAAAAGGAGTTGTGCATTTATAAGTTCTTAACATGGAATCGGGTCAGACACTCAGTGATTAGAGAGAAGTTCACAATGTGCGTATCGCAATGGACGTGAATATGTCTATAGTGAGGCCATATATCATTTTGCCAAATAGACCTAAAATAGCCACCCATATAAACGACGCTCAGATTTGGCATTGCGGAGCCTCTTGGAGGAGCAAAATGTTGAAAATTGGTTTAAATGTCATTCAAATGTCTTCAAAATCAGTGAACGGATTATGCAAATTCAGGGAATTAAGTCAGCAACCCAAAAGCCAGGCTTTTCTAGATTTTGAAAATTGATTTTTCTATTCAATCTCTTTAACCTCGTACTATATTGCCTTTTATTATTATTTATTTTTTTTTTTTGTTAAAATGCAAAATTTTAATTTATACGAAAATGAAGCTTCCCTGAGAAAATGAAAACAAAACAAAATAGCTAAACACATTGTTGCACACCTGACAGACTCTATAGTAGTACAAAAAAGCCATTCACTTTTATGATGTTGGTCAAATTCATTACTTTATACGTTTTAAATTTGTTTAAGCCATTATTCTTCATATAATAATACATGTTTTGCATTTTCTAACTAATAGTAAATTGTGGAAATTATCACAAAAAAATGTCAAACACAGTTGCGCTCGGACAACTTCAAAGTAGACGTCAAAAGGCCTCTTTGGCTTTTGTGTACATTCAAATTCATTTCTTCTATACCACTTTACAAAGATTTAGGTTTGGCGCTATATGACCCCAATATTAAAAATACATTTTTTCTTTTTTTTTTTTTTTGTATTAAGCAACTATTTAAAAAAATAGTAGAATTGTGATTTAAGGACTAATATTCCTTCGGTTGTTAGCTCATGTGTTTGGTAGGTCATCAACAGCACACGGCACATGGCTGGCAAAAAAAAAAAAAAAAATTGGGCTAACACACCTTCATTCTTACTCGCGTTAAAATGAATTTTAGTCACGATTTTATTTTTCTAAATTATGAATTCATATTACACTCACCTTGTTGATGTCCTCGGTTGGCTAACAGCCTCGAGGCGGTGCTTGGAGGCACTGTAGGCCAAAACTTCGATTGGAAGCGTACCAGATCTGGTTTGATTCTTAAGGTACGTTTTTTAGTTTTATGTATTTTGTGTACAAAATTAAAATAAATTAAAAAGCGTACGGAAAAAACCAAATATTATGGGAAAACAGGAAATATAATGAAAACAAAGATTTAACTATTAGTGGCATTCGTAAGCGAAGGGTTTGTTATCGGAATTTTTTTTTCATATTTGTTGTAGTGGTTGGTTCGGTTTTTTCGAAGCCAGTTTGTGAGGATATTTTTTTGTTCGAATTTTTCGCTTTTTTTTTTTTCGTTCTTTTGAAATGGAATTTTGAGAGTGTTGGATACAGTTATGTAGTAGAATAGAAATGGGAAGAAAAGGAAAAAAATATAAACAACCTCTTGTAATGCGAGTAGCTTATTGCCAGCAGGACATCGCAAACACTTAACAACAGCCAGTACACACACAAAAAACTAAATATCAATGTTGCAAGTTAGTATTTGAAAAAAAATTCGTAGCAAAAAATTACGTTATGTAAATCAAATTTTAATTCGAAAAGGCCAACAAAACGAATGCTAGCAGAGGTGAAATAGCAAAAAATATAAAAACAAAACAGTCAGTTATGAACCAAGGGTTCTTTTTTCTCCATCGCGCGAGAGCAAAGTAAGAGCGACGCGCCACAAAACAAGGTTATTGGCAAACCTCATTTTGAATTAATTTCCAATTCACATGAAGTTTAAATTTAATTTCAATGACTCTTATGATGAAAGAAGAATACATATGAATTAACCAATTAAATACTTTCTACTACTTTTAGGAATTAAGTTAAGTTTGATTTGTTTGTTACTCATTCATTTTCCACAAGCATACAAAGCTGCTAGCGATGATTTTTTTTTTGATTGTATTGTGATAGTTTTCGCGGACGAGCGGGAAGGTTGGATGGGGTGATAAGTGATAGAGAGGCGCGGGGGACGGGAGGCTATTTGGTGATAGATTTGATAGATAGGCCAGCGTAAGGTGAAGATAAAAAGATTTTGAACTTTTAAAAACAGGGCTTATTTTTGTTTTTTGACGACACCCATAGAAAGTATGGAAATTAAAAATCAATTACGACGATTCAATCAAAAGACTTTACGAGGCAAAGGTGACTGGAGAATCGAGATGTAGATGGAATTGTTTTCAGCAACGGCTGGGGAAGATGCATATGTTGGTGCTGATTGCTTTTGTTAATTGTAAGCTGATGGTTGTGTTGGGCCATTAGCGTTTTTGTTGTTGTTGTTGTTGTGTATGGTGTGGTGGAGATGAGCGAGCATAATCAACAACTGTTTTCTATTGATATTCTATCGCACTGTGAATGGCGAATTCACTTGTAAATTTGATTGTCCGAGGCTTGGTATACTGTGTGCGTTTTGCCTCTACCCAGAGTTGAATTTATCGACACAGGACTTATAAAGTGGCCACAGCCTGTTCATGCTGTGGACATTTTCTAGATTTTTATCCACCTTGCAATAAAGAAATACAAATTATTGGGAGATTTAATTTTATTTAAATTGTCCGAATGTGTGTCGTTGTATTTCTTTACTAATTTTTAAATTGTATCTACGTCGCCAATTTGCTTTTACTGCAGATCAAACTTATCTCCAGATGACAAACGGCCAATCACTGCAGTCCGCCTCCCATCCATGATTTTGGGTTGACAGTAAGATGCCATTGTCACCAGGTATATGCTGGATTTACGATACCACCGGCAATAGAGGAACCAGAGTCCTTATTACCTTTAAACGTTAGAATCAATATTTATCTAAGATTTTTAGGGACCAGATCTCCACCTTGTGCGAGCGTAGCGGACCATTGATACAGTATACACCGCAGTGCGTCCGTTTTCTCTTCAGCATGTAGTGTGACTACATTGCCAGCTCTTTTTGGTAAGAGCCTCCCGGCTGCACATGTGGGACATCGACCACAGAAACTTCATTAACGGTACGAATAAATAATCGTGTAACCCCCAAACGGGCCAGTCGGCCGAGGCCGGCGCACCAGGTTATTTAATTTTGTAATATATATTGAAGTATCAGGTGCAATGTGTGGTTGACTACTCAGGTAACCGCCGGCTATCGAGGAAGCCTAAACCGGAATTTGCCACGTTCCAACGTAATGTTCCTATACATTCCAACTGTCATAATCATTTACCTGGAAAACATATAGGAGATAAATTAACATTTGATATATTATATGATTTTGAGTCAACAATATACACACAAATATTATTGATTAGAAAATTGTAGAAAGCTAAAACTTGTATCAGAGCAACGAACTGATTAGCGCAAGATGGGACATTATGTCTTTAACAAATCAATTTTAAGGGACAAAACGGAACAATTATATATGGCTATAAAAACAACTATTCTAATTGTAACTTATGTAATGAAAATGGTCGGTTTACATTCGTCAACCCCATTTTGACGATTACTCTTGGCAAAAAATATTAAACCACTCTTTACTTATTCGAGATGCCGATGTTGCCATGTAACATGATTACAACAAAAAACGTAAATAACACAAATTAAAATAAAAAACTCAACATATCTAAAGGATCGCAATCTTAAGATAAATTTAAAAATGAAGATACTTTGCAAATGTTGGTAATTTTTAGGGCGCAACGTTGACAAGCCAATAGCAAAAGATAGCAATATTTCAAATAATTACTTATCCTTTTTACCACGATAACTTAATTCCGTTTTATTTAAAAGTAGTATCGATAGGCTACAATCTATATCTCCCATCTATCAGAAAAATAGAATATGTAGTGATTACGAATTGTTTTTTACTATTGTGGGCTCAATCAATACATTTTCCGCAGTATCTAAATGAAAATTAAGATACAACCAATAATATTTTGGCAAAAACAGAAAAAAACTTTCAATTGATGGGACTTTGCATCAAAAAGAATTCCAAAGAATAAAAGCAATACAAAAAAATGTATTACGAACAAAGTTTCGGTGTTTCGAAACTTAACAAATTCTAGGTGATAGAATCTATTCCTGTTCACTATGGCTCAATTAATATTTTCGAGTCATTTAAAAAAATAAATAAATAGTAAAAACTTTTCTTTAGTAGAAAAAATTCAAAAGTCATTTTATATTCATATTTTATTTTCTAACGCTCGAATGTTATTTAGTCATGGGTTAATATCGGGGACTAGGTTTAGTGTGGTTTAGCCAGGCTTCACTTAGCTATTTACGTCATTGTGATTACAACAGTGCTTGTTGAATTTTTCTCTCATCACTGAGTGTCTCCATTTCCTTGTTAAACCTCAATGACAAGGTACTTCTTTTTTAAGCGAAGTCCAGTATGCAGTGAAAATTCACTTAGAAAAAGCTTTTGAAACACTTTCAGAAAATGTCACACAGTTCTGAGAATTGGATAATACATTCTGCCAACTTTTTTGGTGTTCGGATTCAATACGGAGCAGGAATTCCAACCCACGAAATATTGTGTATGCAAGGTTGGGCATGCTAACCCCATGAATGCACATACGGTGGTTCCCAGGGCCTAAGAGACAGGGGCTATATCAAGTTTGTTTTTCCTTTATTGTTCCACATTTTATTCTTAATAATTCATTCTGAATGGATCTGCCTCATTTTTTTTTTGGATCGTTGTGGCCTTCTCGATAGCTGCTTGCCGGTTTTCGTAATGTATGCCCAATCCATCTTCATTTCGTCTAGCGATTTGCATTGTTATTAGTTCTTCATTTAATTTTGTATGGAGATTTACATGTATAATAACACATGTAAATCTCCATACAAAATTGGCCAGAATATACCACATATTGTGCGAAGGTATTTATTGACACGATTCAAGTTTGGATTCCATATAGAAGTATCATCTTCACGCACGAGTTGAAGATCTTTACTTTTGTACACATCTTCAGCTTTGCTAATATTCCCTTCCAGGTCTACTTGTTTTAACATAGCGACGAAATCGCTTAGCTTATCCTGCATGTCAGAGTGGTGTAGGCAAATGTCCATACTATGTGCAAGTTCCATACTATTCCTGTTTTCTGTGGAGACAAGATTAACAATATGGCATCGATCACTACTGTAGACAGTAGCAGAGAATGAAGCCGACCCATTTTTGTCGACGGCGGGTGACACTAATTTTTTGCCTCCGGATGCGGCTAAGCCAATATAAATTTGTTTTTTAGGCGGCGGAAAATTACCCGTTATAAAATCAATTTTAAGTTATCCGAATGGTAATGATAATGAGATTAGTGGTACAAAACCATCTTTTTTTTAGCAATGCCAATTTATCATTTAATTATAAAATTTCTGGCAGCTAATTTTTGTACAAAATTATTAATAGCAACTTGATCTGAGATTTGGGTGGCAAGCTTAAACATTTTGACAAAAAATACAACCCAATTATTAACTAATTTTTCTGATTTAAACAATATTTTTAATTATTGGCAACTAATTTTTGGTCGAGATGAGTCAGAATAATTCGGCGGCGGCTTCGAATGGCAAAAATAGTCCGGAGGGCGGCTAACAATGGCGTCGCGGAACTCGGAGGCTTGCAATTCTGACTACAACTAGGTATTATATTGTTTGCAATTCGATTAGAAATATTCCGGCTTTATAGAAAAATCAAAAAAAAATCGCTAATAGCCTAAGAATTTTAGAAAACTAAGGTCTGGTAAACTGCTTTTTTGTCATTTTTCCTAAAATTAATTTTTGAAATCCGAATATAATATACGAGGCTTGCGCTTTTATATTATCGATTAGATATAGAGAACAAAACAAATATTGCAATCACGTAATATCCTAAATATTACCATAAAGATGCATAGATCCTTTAGCATTGCGC
>PGFW01018347.1:8043-18842 GCA_003123925.1 Haematobia irritans | reverse complement strand
AAATGAAGATTTCAATAAAAAAAATCCGGTGTAAAACGATCAACCGGTGCAGCGGTTTATGATTAAACTCCAATACTTAGGATTGGCTTACCTCCCCATAATTAGAATTTGGACAAATATAAAAGGATAAAGAAGCCACAGGTGTCCCCGGTATCCCCAAAGGAAATATAAAGAGCACTAAACAATTCGGAAATATGGTCACATTTCACTCTAATGAAGATGAATGCAAGTGATAACAACAAATCCATAGTCCATATAACTTTTTATAAAAATATGTTTGAAAGCTCTTGACAAATTAATTTATTAAGAGTAGAAGTGATTTTGGAAGCCAGTTTTGCCTTGCTTTAAATACCAATCGACTAACTAAATTGTTCTAAAACAGGTAGACGGCGTCTTCAGGCAATTAACGGATTCAACTAGTTCTTTCTAAAAAGACATAAAATAAATTCATTCATTTCATTTGAAAGTTAAAATATTGCAGTTTAATTGCCTGAATTCTTGGCAATTTTGCAATTTACATTGATATTACAAACTCGGTACACTCTACACTCTAATAAATTAGAGTCATTAGAATATTTATCATTATTTATTACTATATACCTTATAAGTAACAGAATGTAGACTAATTATCACTGACCCCATATGTTAAAAGAATTAAGAAAACTAAACTGCTGCATATGGGGTAAGAATAGCAAGATATCCATTCCGCAAATGTTTTCTCCATAAGGAGTTAGCATAAAGGGCCCAAAATTGAGTTTATCTCTCCGTCCTAGCCAGATCTATACTAAAGCTGTGGAAAGGTTTCATTCGCCCGAACCGAAACAATGTAACAGGCGTGGTGTATAGATTTGTAATCTGGCGTTTTTCTTTTCATGCTCTAATTAACCATGTTCTTAAATCTATATCTGTACATAAAAGCTCGGAAGAATAATTGTATAATTTAGATTAATCTGATAACTATTATTTTTGTGATTGATTCTTTTTTCATTAAAGAAATTTGTTTGAATTCAATTAATATTTTAATTGAATATTTGTGAATCGGATTGACGCACGGGTGTATTTTAGTATCTAGTATTATCTGATTTATTTATTTATTTTTAGTATAGTAATTATCTGATATATATTATCTCTTAGTATATATATCTTAGGCATCTAGCTTTCAGATCTAAAAGTGGCTAACCAACATATTGGTTATTGAATCTGGGCTAAGGAGTGATATTGCCAATATTAAGAACATCTATAATCGCATCTATAACCTTAACATGGACCTTGCAAAATAAGCAATTGTTGTTTTTTATATTAAAACAATAAAACAAACAGAAGCCACAGGTGGTCAAGATGTCATGTCACCTTAAGGCATTTTTGAAGAGTACAACTTTCAAAAAAGAATTGACTATGAGGAGGAAAATTGTTATTAGTAGACATTCCAAAAGCCATACTTACATACACTTGTTTAATAAAAATTAACTGTTGTAATTAATACAACTCCTGTCGATAGAAGGCAGCTGAATGGAACGGCGAGCTATGATGATAAAATAAAAAAAGAAAAAAACCACATCCCATGACACTTTAAATAAACCAAATCAATTGAGAGGCGGCAACAACAAACAAATGATAAATTTCACTCATTCTATTTTTGTTTGGTTGGCAATTTTTTATCCCTTTTGATTTTATTTTTCCATGGAAAATGAGATAATAATGATGAGCACGAAAACTAGACTTATTTTTATGTTTATACATCACTTTAAATATTTTGCTTAGGAAAAAATTGTAAAAATTAAGAGGAATCGATTATAGTCCACTTTAAAGTGTATGCGATTTGGTGAATAACCGGTTTTTAATATATAGTTTTGCGCAGTTCAAAAATACTTCAAACAGAAATTTTTTTTTTTTGGTATATTATTGCTAAATTACCATTTATGTCAAAAAATATTTTGTTTTATGAAAGTTACAAAAAAAAAACCGTATATACAATATTCCATATTAATGTTTAAGCTAATAGCGGCGATTCCCGAACACATCCCGTAAAAATCAAAACAGTTAATGATGATGGCTAAACAAGCCCATAGCTTTTTCTTGCGTGTATTGAAAAACGTTCCGAGCATGACAGCAACTAAACGAGGCGATTGTTGCCGGTATGGGATACGCAATGCAACACAAACACCCCAGGCCAGACCAGTGGATGTAAAGAGTTGAAAGGTTGGGTACAATTGTACTACACCTCGCCAAAGTAACAATTGTCACTACAATAACTATTTGTACAATATCAAAGTGAAACGGCGGCTTATACTAGATTTTTCCGAATTTGTCAGTTCGGTAACTGAGCTAATTGGTGAGATTATATTGTACATTTATTCATGTTATTTATTTTTGTGGTATAACGTTTTCGTAATTCTTCTCATACGTGCACTTTGTGCCAGACGATTTAACTTGCCATCCGTGGATGTATGTTGGAGTCATACTAGCTTATACATAACAGACTGTAAGTAACGCGCGCATTAATGGGCTTTACAGACTATCAAGTTATTCCGCGAACGGCAATGTCGTGTGTTTGTAAAGAAATACAATGGTGTCGCAATGCGATAGACTTGTCGGTGATGACTAAACCCTGCCAGCATTTCAAGGTTCCATTTTATTCCTCAATCGCTACCACAGACTCGTTAAATGTTGCACCACAACCGTCCAGCGAATGGTGATGGGGGAAGTCATATCAAAAAGTCAAAAATGTACATGAGAAGTATTTTGCCATCACTAACTGTTAGGAAAGAGCCATTTTATTTTTTGTGAAAACGGCCAAGCGCAACCACTTGTTATATATTTTATTAAATAAAAGACGAAAATAAAAGCTTCTGAAAAACATGAGATATTACCCTTAAAATTGTGAAAGGTATATGGTGAAGCAATTTTCGACTTTCAAATAGAATAAAGTGATCGTTTTCAAATATTTTTCCAGGCACGCTGTTCCAACCATCGAAAATAAACAAACTGCGGCCTGATAGACCCCCCCGCCTGCAATATGATAACTTGCTACTTAAAACTCAACATCATTCTTTTATTAATGCAAAAATTATGTTAATATGTGATGAAGATAAACCGAAAAATGTATATTTATAAGAAAATTATAAATGTTTAATCAAAATCAATAAACATCTACAATCATCGCGTGTTTTTGACTTGACCACAATGATTCTTCTATCAATTACCTTAAAATGCACTTTTTCTGATAGTTTGCAGGGGTTTTCTTATTGGCGTCCTCGAAATTGATCTAAAAATAGGCACCTAATTAATGCACTGATGAGAAACTTTTTTCGTTAGTAACTTGGCGCTGGTAACAACTTCTCAATTAGCGACGGCGACTTTTCCGACGAGTTTTTTGATGTCGATGCCCTGCCAACATTTTTTGAATTTGGGGGCGCTTCTGAGAATCCCACCAGTACGATCGTAAAATAATCATATACCGATATCGAAAAACCTTCGTCGGAAAAGCGCCGTCACTATTGAGAAGTGTAACACGCCTAAGTTTACTTACAAAGGTTTCGCATGAGTGCAATTATTAGGTGCCGTTTATAGATCAATTTAGAGAACGACGCCAGATAAGAGACTCTCCAAACAATCAGAAAAAGCAACAATTTTAAAGATAGTGGTTAAAAAGAATCACATTGTGGTCCGAGTAAAACAGTTTGTTTGATATTTTTATTTGATAATCATTTACAAATTTCTTAGCAAATATAAACATTTATACCACTATCACATCATCACATTTAACATAAATTTTTTGCATAATGATGATGTAAAGTTACAAGAAGCGAGTTAAATGTTCTCAGAGCGTCTATCAGCCAGGTGTTTTTATTCGATGGAGGCAGGCATGTCTGTAAAATATTTGAAAAATAATACTTTATTCATTTGGAAAATCAAAAAATTGTTCACCAATATACTTTCACCAATTTTAAGCAGTAAAAATCTATGTTTTCAGAACTTTTTCGTTTTTATTATTTACGGTTGCCTTGGGTTTCCAAAAAATAATGCTTTTTGTAGTTGTGGTTGTATGAGGTACAATTTTTGTACCTTTATGATATCTGCCCCCCAACTTCAACAAGTAGGATGGTGTAGTGACATTTAGCGAGATCTTGCGTATGCGATGAAGATGAAATGGAACTTTGAAATGCCAGGGATAATATGTTTTCGACGTAGTGGCGGATTCTCAGAAGCGCCCCCCAATTCAAATAAATGTTTGGGCAAGGGAATAAATCGTTAATGTCGTTATAGATCCTGCATAAACACGGCAGCAGTAATCGATTTATGCCTCTCGGACTTACATATAATGCGCTTTTTACAGACTATCAGTTTATTCGGACGAAATGTCGGTGTGTTGTAAAGAATCTTACAGTGTGTCGGATCGATTACAGCGACTTGTGTCGGCGAATGACTAAATAATCGGTAAATGATGTTATCGAATCCCATAATAACATGCAGCGAAGTATCGTTTATGCATTCGAAACTTAACAGACTTAATAATTCACAAATATATTGGGATGGTTCGACTATTGTCGATATTGTCCGTCCGGATACTGATAGTCTGTAAAGCCGCATAATGTGCACAATATTATGGATTAGGTTATCGACACGAGCTAACTGTTCGTCTCGGAATTATCTGATAGTTGTAAGAGCGCAATTACGCATCGTTACGCGCTATTTGTTCAAAAAAGTTAAAAATGTGGGACTTCCCTGCCAACGATTTTTGAATTCTGACGGCGCTTCTGAGCATATCCTCCATCGCCACGTCGAAGAAAAAATCGTATACGAATCCAAAAATCGTGCGAAAAGCGCCTATCTACTATTGAGAAGTTGACCACGCTCAAGTTTTTACTACAAAAAAGTTTCGAAATGAGTGCAATTATTAAGTGCATTTTTAGTGCAAATTTAGAAGCGAGACGCCAATAAGAAGCCCCTTCAAACTATATCAGAAAAAGCTGAATTTTAAAGGTAGTTGAAAAGACAGGGTCCAAGTAACAACACGATTGTTTTAGATGTTTATTAATTTGATTAAATATTTTATAAAATTATCTTATATATATATATATATAATACGCATTTTATACCCTGCTATTACTAACACATTTAACATAATTTTTTTGGGGCCGATGGTAATAATAGAATTATGTTGAGTACATAAGTTGCAAGTTAACATCCTGCCAATATTTTCTTGAATTTGGGGGCGCTTCTGAGAAATCCCCCACTACGTCAGACAACAATCTATACGGACACCCAAAACTCGTCGTAAAAGCACCGTCAACTATTGAGAAGATTGTACCACGCCAAGTTACGTACGAAAAAAAGTTTCTTTATCAGTGCAATTATTGAGGTAGCCTATTTAGATCAATTTTCGAAGGACGGCCAATAAGAACCCCTGCACAACACAAAAAGTGCATTTTAAGCTAATTGTAAGAAGAATCATTGTGGTCAAGTAAATACACGTATGTGTAGTATGTTTTATGAATTTGGATTAAAATCATTCTGATATAATTTCTTAGTTATCAATATAACATTTTCGGTTTATCTCATCTACGTTTAACATATACTTTTTTTTGCATTAATAAATAAGAATGAGTTGAGTTTTAAGTAGCAAGTAACATATTGCAAGCGTCTAATCGAGCCAGTTTGTTTATTTTTCGATGTGAGGAACAAGCGTGCCTGGAAAAATATTTGATAAACATCACTTTATTCTATTTGGAAGTCCGAAAAATTTGTTCACCATAATTACCTGTACACAATTTTTAAGCGTAATTATCTATGTTCAGAACTTTAGTTTTCTTTTTATTGTAAATAAAATGTAACAAGCTTGGTTGCGCCTATGGCTGTTAACTCACAAATAAATAAAATGGCTCTTTTCTAAACAGTAGTGATGGCAAATATAGCTTTGCATGTACATGTTTGTTTTTTTGATATCTTCCCCCATCACAGTTCGCCGATGGTTGTGGTGACATTTACGAGTCTGTGGTAAGCGATGAGGATGAATGGAACTTCTGGAAAATGCTGGGCAGGGATGTTGTAGCATCTATTAGCAGGCGGGTTTTTCCCATAGAAAGGCAGCGTGTCCTGAAAGAATATTTGAAAAACAACTTTAATTCCAATTGGAAAGTCAAATATTTTTCGACGGTCAATATCCTTTCACAATTTTTATCAGCGAAATAACTATGTTTTCAGCACTATCAAATTATCAGTTTTTATTTGAATAAATTTACAAGAAGCTAGTTGTGCTTTGGTGTTTCACAAAATATAGAAATGGCTCTTGCACATAGTGATGGGTCAAAATACTTCTCATGTAACATTTTGTAATTTTTGAATATACTTCCGCCCCATCACAGTTGGGCAATTGTGGCAGTGTCACTTACGCGAGTCTGTGGTAGCGATGAAAGATGAAAATGATAACTTTGAAAATGCTGTGGGATGGTTCCTTGTAACAATAGTGATGGCAAAAATACTTTTCATTACATTTTTAACTTTTTGAATATGCTTCCCCATTCACAGTTTGGCGATTGTTGTAAGTGTACGTCTACGAGTCTGTTGGTACGATGAGGATGAAATGGAAGCTTTGAACATGTTGGCAGTCGACCTAGCATTTTGTTGTCCTCGGTCACGTGGAAATTATTTCATCATCAAAATACATCGACAAATAATAAGGCGTTATACATGCATTTTGAAACTTTTTTTTTTAAAAAATATTGAAAAAAAACACTCGATAACAAGAAAGAACAACATTAGGCCTCTGGTTTTCTTTTCAGCAGCTGGATACCCTAAGCCGTCGAAGGACTAAAAGAAAACACGAGTACTATCGTTTATCCAGGACATCTCAAAAAATATGGCAACACTGTCATAGGAGCTGTTCAAAAACAATCACAGAAAAGAAGTGAAATTTGATTTTAATGTATCGAAATGCTCCAATTATAATAAATATTTACTGGCTTGGCGATTATTGTATGACACTATAATACCACTTTGAAAAATTCATGTTTTTCGATGAGTGAAGCGTCACTTTAATCAAACACAATCTGGGCAAGATCGGATGCGACTTCGGTACTGATGAGTATGTTCTGGATAGAACAACCAGTGCAAACGAATGGTTCTGGATAGCCCATATCAAATGGGTTGTAATGCCAGTGCAGAAAGAAAACAGCCCTATTATATCATGGTTCATCGCGCAATATTGTGTTCATTTACCGGTCTATCGCTATGGCCAGTGCTACATCACATACTCAAGACGAACAACTAACTGCGCTTTACGGATTATTCGTAACGTAATACTTAGAAATTTGACGAAGTGTCATTGCAATGTCTATCAGTGTTTTCGCCTACGTCATTATTATTAGTTATTTTTCTTATTTAATTTAAACGCATACGGCGAATATTGTGGCGGCGGATATTTTTTTATTTGTCTCAAAGACTTGGATATATCAACTATTGCTTTTCAATTGTGAAATTCCGTATACTGAGATGGAGGTTTCCTCTATTTGGACAAATTGTCATGGAGAAGTCATGCAAGCATGTCGGCTTGATTTTTTTACTCTATGAAATGTGCATGCTTGCAAAAAAAATAGTATTTTGTTCGGTGGACATTTGCAACTTATGAACACCACAATTGTCCAAACGGTAAGAAAAGATCATCAGTTCACTTAATGTCCGCTATGTGGGGAACCAGTAGCCAACGCCGCCAAGGAGTGGAGGCCGGATCTAACACAGTAGGAACAGGCACATTGACAAACAATTGCAAGTCAGATTCTCGAAAAGATCTTCACAAACCGAATGTTCTTAGAACAAATCTTGTAAACGAAAAGACTGATACCTGTAAAATTGTTCTCAAATTGTAAAAGAAATTTTCTGTTTCTATCGATGGGCATCGTCATAGCAACTGGAATCATGATGCAAAGAGCAAAAAACAGGCTCTGGAAATACAAATGTGGAAGATTACAAGGTCAATGGCAGGTAAGTACATAATGTTTAAACAACTAATAGATAGATTATGTAATCATTTCACCGATATCCCGGAAGCTTTTCCCACTTTCAACAAATTGCACATTTCATACAAACAGGTTAGAGGTGGATTATTTGAAAAATCATTTGTAAATGATGAAATACTTATAATTGATACTTTGCTAACTTGAATAGATATCACAGTTTTTGCAAATGGATTCACAAATTTTTTCGAGAAAGAGAAAGAGTTGGTCATACTGCCAAAAGTCGTCTTCCCGAACCAATATCCTTCTTACAATTTGTTAGCAGTGTATAATGGAAAATTCTATAATTAAAAAAAAACTTAAAATCTGTGTTTTATTTCAAAAGGAGAGCCGCGAAATGCAACGTACACAAAAAACCACCAAATACATTTATTTTGATGTCGCCGTTCGCCAACCAACAGACAACAGCAGGCAGCAAGAGGAGGATATGGCGGTCCAACGTTAACACAAAATATCCAGGAAATATGGTATGGTTTTACAAAAATGTAATAAATATTATTATGTTTCACAATTAAATTTAGTTTTCCAATTACATTTTAAGGTGTGTAACTAGTGTTCGGTTTTCGAACATTTTCCGTCATTACTTTTCCAGATCTTGTCAATAATAATACAATTATTGTTATTTACAGTCGGAAGATGAAAAGCTGAAAAAGGAAGGGATGGCAAAGGCTATTGCGTTGTCTATAAATGGAGCTGACGAAACTAATGATCGCAATATGAAAAAACGAGACTGCCAATCAAAAGCGACGTACCAATGCAAACAGTGCCAGTTGGTTGGTCGCGACAACAAAGAAGAACATGCCAAGACAAGTGTTTCATTAATCATAATATCAATGACTTTTTTATAATTAAATAGTTTGCGATAAAAAATATTTTTAGGCCAAAAAATGTCCGGTTTTAGTTACCGGCCGAAAAAAATATCTGAATGAAGACTAAATGCCTAGTTGAAGAGAGAAATAACTACAAAGCCCAGGAATGGGATTTCATAATTCTGAAATTGTTAAATTAGCAAATTACTTGGACAATTTAAGATGGTATCTTATGTACACGTACAATTTTTAATTAATTATTATCCGTGCTGCCAAAGTATAGAAAGCTAAATACTGTTAGCAGGTTCTGAAACTGATTTGAATAGATGTAGTGGTTATATGCAGGCCTAGGTTTAATTATGTAGGGGAAGAGCTGAGGAATATTGCCATGTTTCTCAACTGATCTAATACAGCATCATTTTTTGTTTTTGGAAAATCACAATGATTATATGTTTAATTATATTTAAAAATAAATTAGAATGTTTTTAAAATCAAAAATCTCAACAGTTTTTTTACAATTTTTTATTTAATTAACTGTCCGTTCTTTTGTCCAATACGAATGAGGTGGTACTGGACAAGATAGTGCCAGTTGGTGGAGTCACATTGTATTATTACCTCGAGTGATTCCTGATACTTCTGTCAGAGTTTTCCATATGGTTGGGTCCATCGGAAGTTCCCTCGAAAACTTACACTTTTTTATCGAGGGAAATAATCTTTCTTAGGCGGTGGGGAGGACAACCACTTCGCTAGAGGATCCACTTAATTTTACGTTGACATTACAGAGAAATTCACAAAAAGATTCTGCTGGCTAAAAATACTGGGCGCTAGATAGTAATATAGAGACCTGCTCTCCCCGAGGGCAACTGCTGATTGTCAGGTGTCGTCCGCCGTGTAGCCATTAGTTGTTAATAGGTGCTCCCAACTAACAAATGATTGAATAAACATTAATCTAGAAATTTATGAAAAATATGCAATTAAACTCTGGAAATAATGGATATGTAATTTCAATTCTTACTCTGATCTGGTCTACAATATAATGAATTCGGTATCACGATTCGCTCAATACAATTGCATTGACCTTTGGCAACACTGGTAGTTTAGTTTTTATAAGACCGCTGAGTTCTTGTATAACACTGCTAATATTTGTTGAGGACTTGCCCCAAGCTTTGTCTTAATGTGTAATTAGTTTGTTTTTAGCAGGAACTGTTGATCTTTTTGCCGCTGCGTCTGACTTAGGCATCCGTGTTCACCACTGGACTGGGCCTTTGTCAGGAATGCAATAAGTGGTGCTGCTAATAGAAATTGGCTACTTAGCAGAAATCGCGGAAAATGTTCATACTTTCTCGCCACTAGGAGAAGGCACGACAAACGTGCAGTCGTAACGAAAATCTTTTAATCTATACTATGCACCAATCTTTAAACTCCCGCTTGTGCATTCTCAAATATTTGTGTATTGGTGGATTACTTCTGGCTTGATATTGCTGCCACTGACGCCTTGTAACATTTACAATATCAAATTACAAAACTTGTTTCATGCCAAACTGGTCTGGTAGAGGATATTTTTTTGTTTTTGGGCTATGAACTAAGCATTTTTTGTTTGACTTTTATCGTCTCTATTGGAAGAAATTAGTTTAACATTTTGATCATTTTCCTAAGCTTCCATTGCTTCTACAATTTTTCTTTCCTTATCTGAATTAACAATTGTAGAAGCAATGGAAGCTTACTTCGACTACGAAATACTTCCCCATCCTTTTAGTCGAATGAAATCATCACGGCCATTGGGCGGAAAAATTAAGCTGGTGGAGACTATCGCATTTGTCCGAGAAGATTTTTCGTGGGATATGTTCTTTTCGCATCATACACTGGAAACAATTTATAAATTTCATAATAGACCAAGACAATGTGCAATTCGAATCTAAAATTGATATCCAGAACTATTAACTAACGTCAACACCAAAGTACCGCGATAACAAAAAGC
>PGFW01018345.1:9371-20075 GCA_003123925.1 Haematobia irritans | reverse complement strand
GGTATAATAAGTTTGTGATTGTATGTAACGCCAAAGGAAATAGTTGGGTCAAACCCATCGTTTAGTATACCGATCGGTTAGAATTAAATCTGAGTCGATTAGCGATGTCCGTCCTCTGTCGTTTCTGTCTGTCCGTCTGTCTATCGTCTGTCTGATAGTTATGTATTTTGTGGCAAAGTACAGTCGCAAGTTAGTCCGTTCGACCTCAAATTTTTGCACAGGGCGGTTTCTTGACAAGACAATAGCTATTGATTCGGAAAAAAACGGTGAATTTAGATTTGAGACTGTCAGTATATATTTCTAACGATCTGTCGTAATTTGGCGTGATTTATCACACGACTTTCTTCCAAATTCCGTACATCCGAATATCTTTATGAGTCTCGAAAATTGCCCCCAAAATTTGATGCCAAATCGGTTCAGATTTAGATATAGCTCCAATATATAGCTTTCGCCGATTACACATTATGGCAACAGGAGTCAATTGTCAATCTTTTGAAATTTTGCACAGGGAGTAAAATACATTGTACTATGCTCCAAATTTGGTTGAAATCGGTTCAGATTTAGATATAGCTCCAAATATATTCTTATTTCGGCAAAAATGGTCAAAATACCAACATTTTCCTTGAAAATCGCAATGCCTAGTCGAAAACGTTGTATAAACATTAACTTTTAATTTCCTATACATCTAATACATAGCTAACGACCGATAAATCATAAATACACTTTTGCTAAGTACCCTAACAATTACTTCAGATTTAAATGTTTCCCATATTTCACATTTTTTACTAACATTGTGTTGCACTCCTAACATTGTGTTACCTGACTGACATTTTAAGTCTACAGTTTTGTTTTTTTAGGAGTCTAACAAATTTTGGCCAGATTGAGTCAGATTTAAATGTACGGAAACCTTTATATATAGCATCCAACACATTTGACGGATTTGATATGGTATCGAAAATGTGAACTTGCAAAGTGGTGAAGGGTATAATATAGTCGGCCCGATTTTAGACTTTCCTTACTTGTTTTGGTTACGCTTTTTGTGCTGGGTATGCCTTTGATCTACCTTTTTGTCGAAGATAGACTCCATATGGATCAATGTACCATTTAGAAGATGTTCTATTGTGAATGATAGTCTTTTTTGCGCAATCTGTGTTGGGGCGTATATAAGAATTTAAAACAAGTAATATCGGCGCGTAAGTTCGGCCAGCGAGCTTATGTACCCTCAGTCCATTCGGAATTTACGTAGTACAACTTCTTTCTAAGACACTGCCCATTCACACAACTCGAATTACTTAAGAGTTTCGCGGTAAACGGCTTATCCGCGATGGCAAGCGTATCTTACAACTCCTTCCTAACACCATTCTTTAAATTGATATGTACGAGTTCCATACGTGGGTAATACTACTTACAATCAAAAAAGATCGATCCAATACCTATATTATCACGTTTGACAAAGTAGACATAAACCATTTTGACAAAAATTTTCGTACAGAAATAAGAATTTCGTACACAATTTCTACTACGAACTAAATATTCACACAAATTTTCATATCAGAAATAACCAATTTTTCGACAAATATTCTATAGAAGAAAATTTTGACAAGAATTTCTCTACAGAAATACAAATTTTAACAAATTCTCTATACGAAATAAACCTTCTCTCGCACAATTTTCTATAGAAATAAAATCCTTGGTAGATTATTTGTGGGCTAAAGTTGAACCATGATTTATGAGACAACGAATAAAATTTGAATCAAATAATTTTCTACTAGAAATAAAATTTTGGCAAAATTTTCTATAGAAATAAAATTTTGAAAATGATGAAAATTTTATTCATGGAACGAATTAAAATTTTAACAAAATTTTCTCTAGAATAAATTATTGACAGATTCGTATAGAAATAAATTGTTTACCAAATTTTCTATAGAAATAAAATTTTGGTAGATTTATTTTTGGCTCTAGTGGCAACCATTGATTATGAAACGATTATGCGACCCAATTTAATGTGTGATTGGACAATTTTCGGTCTCGTATTGGTTGTTAGCGACCGAACCGGATCGGATGTAATTTTGGCTCCTCCAGCAGGCTCCGGAGGTCAAATCGTGGAGCAGGTTTTATCATGCGGCGGCTCATATATAATTATGGCACCAGATATGACCAATTCTGGCACGGTTGTTAAAAGATTCATTATTGACTAACACCAAGTTCCAAATAACACACCGGTTGGATGCAAATTTGACTTTTCTCTTGACGAGACTTTCGCAAGCCAAATCTGGGGTCGGTTTCTAATGGGGGCCTATATATAATTTATGAACCATGTGGACCAATTTTTGCTATGGTGTTAGAGACCATATACCAACATCATGCTACCAAATTTACAGCCGGAATCTGGATGAACATTATGCTTTCTTTTTAGAGGCTCCCACAAGGCCAAATCTGGGGATCGGTTATATATGAGGGCTATATATAATTAAAGGACCGATCATGGACAATTTTTGCATGAGTTAGACGCAGCGGCCGATATACCGAACATCATGCTACAAATTTCAGCCGGATCGGATGAAAATTTCTTCTTTAGAGGCTCCGCCCAAGCCAAATCGTGGGGATCGCGTTTTAATTATGGTGGGCTGACTATCATATAATATGAACGATGTGGCACAATTTTGCGATGATTGTAGAGACCACTATACCCAACACCAGTGTACCAAATCTTCAGCGCCGGATTGGATGAAATTTGCTTCTCTTTTAGTCGCTCTGCCAGCCAAAATCTATCGGTAGTCGGTATACTGGGCGGCTATATATTAATTATGACCATGTGGACCAATTTTTGCCATGGTTGTTAGAGACCGAATACCAACACCACCCTGCGTTGTACACAAATATCAGTTCGGATCGGATGAAATTTGTCTTCTGTTTTAGGCGTCTGCAAGCAAATCTGGGGATCGCGTTTATTAGGGGGCTAATATATAATTATGGACGCGATGGTGGACTAATTTTTACATGACTTGTGCTTAGAGGACCACTATGCAAACAACTATGTCTACCGAAATTTGCACTGTCGATCGGCTATGAATTTGCTTCTCTTAGAGGCTCCGATTTATGGACCCAATTTGCTGTATGGTTGTTGACTAACAACCATGTTACCAATTTCAGCACGATTCGGATGAAAAATTGTTTCTTATAGCAGGCTTTCTGCAGAGACCCAAATCGGGAGGGGAATCGGCTTTATTATGGGGTATATATAATTATGGGCATCGATTGTGGACCAATTTTTGCATGGTAGGTTAGAGAACATATAGCTAACACCATGTACCAAATTTCAGGCGGACATCGGCATGAAAATTTTCCATCTCTTAGAGGGCTCGCAAGCCAAATTTTGGCGGGGGACCGTTTATTATTTCGGGGGCTATTAGCTTTAAAAGTGGGACGATTATGGCCCATTTGCACTACATCGACCTACATCAATTACAATACTGTGTGCCAAAGTTTCAAGGTCGATAGCTTTTCTGCGTTCGGAAGTTAGCGTGGTGATCTTGTAACATGACGGACATGCTCGGATCGGACTCAGAATTTCACCAGAATAATATATCTTATGGGGTCTTAGGAGACACCGCCCTATCTTTCGACCGCATGCTCGTTAACACGGAATGACAAAGTTAATATACCCCCCATCTTATGGTGGAGGGTATAAAAATACGAGAAAAAATTCTCAGGCGTTCACTTATTATTTTGAGAAGAAATTTCTTCCGCTTCTTAGTTAGCATGGAAACTTATTCTGTATTGTCATTGAAATTTTGATTGGCCATTAATTCACAAAATTTTTTAAGATATTTCTACTTGGAATTATAAGAAAAATTCATTGGACTGGGGAAAATTTTGTTTACAAAATTTTAAAATAAACTAAAACAATATTTAATTTTTTTGCAATTATTATAAATTCATTTTAGTTTTCGTTTTACAACTTGACTTTGTTTTTTGTGTATATGTCAAATTTTGCTTATTTTTTTTCCTTCTCCTGGGATATTCTATTTATAAAATATATGATAATTTTGAAAAAGCCGAGAAAGAGCTCTTTACATCAATATAGAATCTTTGTTAAAAAACAAATAATTGTAAAAATTACTTTTTCATTCAAAAACTAAAATTCTATTTTTTAAATTCCAATATAATTTCATTGTATTTGCCCGAAGTCACTGTGCTTGGTTTATAGCAAACAAACAAAAATTCTGCTTGGCCATGCCGCATAATTTTGCTAGTCGTTTTAATGAAATTTCCTATTTCCCATGTTTCTATTCGTTCATCGTCTGAATTCGTAAAAATATGTTGCAGTTAATTATTTTGCCGTCACGAACACGGACATTTGTTTGGTCCAACATCATATTTAGTAGGAATTTTTGCCCAGTTGGTTGCTTGATGTTGTATGTGTATGTGGTTTATCTTGTGTGTGTGTGTTATAGTGTTCGTGAAAGCGTTTTACAATCTTGTGTCCTTTTTTTGTGTTTGCAGACCGGTAGTTTTTATAGCTTGGTCACAAGTGACGCTTGGTACGTGGAAAACTATTCTTTCTCCTCTTTATTCTGGCATTATAACACAACATGACATTAATTTGAATAAAAGCTCTTAATTACAAATTTTCATCTTGGCATTGTTCTTATTTATTCACTATATAGCCAACATCAATATGCAAATGATTAACCTAATTATTGCCTGGTCAAATAAATTCCATTCATTCATTAATTTTAAGCTGAAGGCAATTTTGACTAAACGATTGCTTATGAATTTGAAATTCATTAAATGACACACCATATTTATTTAAATAATTCAATTAGAAAATAGATATTTATATTTAATGCAATTAGTTAGAATTATTGAATTATAATTTTTTTATGTTTTAGATGAAGATTCTATAGTGAAGTGGTTTGCTCATTTCAGTTTGTTTGAAATGTTAACAATAATTGTGGAAAGCGATAGATATCTATGGGATTCATTATCTATTTATATAGAATTAGATTTCCAACAAGCCATATATGGTCTATCGTGATCAGGGAGAAATTCATAATACTATCTCCCGATGGCCGTCATGTGCTGTAATCATCTATAACCTTCCACAATGGAGCCATCTTTCTGAAATTTTGACACAGATTACGGGTTTTTTGCCATGTAAGCTTGTAAAGTTCGAAGATTCTGCTTTTAACGCTTTCCATGCCCATAAAATCTGACACTCCGCTGGTTGCATTTTTTATACCCTCCACCATAGGATTTCGGGGGCTATATTTAACTTTGTCAATTCCGTTTGTAACACATACGAGAATAGCTGCTTCTAAGACCCCATACAGTTATAATTATTCTGGATCGCTGCGATGAAATCCGGAGTCCGATCTAAGCATGTCCGTCGCGTCTGTTAAATCACGCCTAAACTTCGAATGAAACAGCGATCGACTGAGAATTATGCCACAAGTAGTTGTTATTTGATGTAGGTCGGATGGGTATTGCAAATGGGCCATATCGTTCCACTTTTACGTATAGCCACCATATAAACGGACACCCAAATTTGGCATGCGGATCCTCTAAGAGAAGCAAATTTCATTCGATCCGGCTGAAATTTGGTATATGGTGTTAGTATATGCGTCTCTAACAATTCATGCAAAACTTGGTCCATAATTATATATAGCCCCCATATAAACCGATCCCCCGATTTGACTTGCGGAGCCTCTAAGAGAAGCAAATTTCATCCGACGTTGCTGAAATTTGGTACGTGATGTTGGTATATGGTTACTAACGACCATGCAAAAATTGGTTCACATCCGGTCTATAATTATATATAGCCCCCCATATTAAACCGATACCCAGATTTGGCTTGCGGAAGCCTCTTAATGAGAAGCAGAATTTCATTTGATCTGGCTGAAGTTGGTACATGGTGTTGGTATATGGTCTCTAACAACTGCTGCAAAAATTTGTCCATCATCGCGCTCCATAATTATATATTAGCCCCCATATAAATCGATTTTTTCCCCGAATTGGCTTTCGGCTGTGATCTAAGCAGAAGCCATATTTCATTCCGACTAACAACCATGTACAAAATTGCGTCCATATATGTCCATAATTAATATATTAGCCCTCATTATAAATCGCATCCCCAGATTTGACCTCCCGGATCCTCTTGCAGGAAACAAAATTCATCCGATCCAGTTGGAAATTTGCCGTACATGCGTGTTTAGTATTAATGGTGTCTAACAACCATTGCAAGAATTGTCATATCGGTCCATAATTATCCCATGTAACGCCGATCCCCAGATTATGTTCCTCCGGAGCCTTTTGGAGGAGGCAACATTCATTCCGATTCCGGCTGAAATTTGGTTACATGGCTGTTAGTATATGGCCTCTAACAAAACCATGCCCAAAATTTGGTTCATATCGCGGCATATAGTTATAGTGTAGGCCGAATCCCCAATCACACAAAAATTAGCCGTCCATATCGGTTCATAATCATGTTTGCCACTCGAGCGAAAAAAATAATCTACCAAAATTTTATTACTATAGAAAATTTTGTCAAATTTTATTTCCCCTAGGTGAACAGTTATTCTAAAATTTTATTTATCTATATAAAATTTTGTAAAATTTTACTTAAATAGTTGTAGAATATTTTTAATTTGTTGTCCTAGAAAATTGTTGTCAAAATTTATTTCTATAAAAATTGTTGTCAACTTAATTATATACGTATTCTTAAATCGGCCTTTTTTTAGTTTAAATATTTATTACCACGTTATGGACTTATCTTGCGATTATTAGAAGTCGGCTGTTTTAGCGAATTTTAAGATACCGTGCCATCGGCAAGTGTTACCCGCAACCCAAGTAATTCGATTGTGAGATGACCAGTCATCAGTAGACAGTTATCTACGCAAATCCATGGTGCGAGGGTACATTAAGGCTTCGGCCTTGGCCGAAACTTACGCCCGCCTACATAATTGTCTATTAAATTCCTTGTAATTGTTTTCGATTAAACTCCATACTAGAAATTTTTGCATGCTACTAAGAACATAAATGCCTAGCAAAAAATTTGGAAGTTCTTCCTTAAAGACACAACTATAAAAACCTCTTCCGAAAATATGTACTCCAAAAGACTGTTCTTTATTTTTAATTATTTATAGGAAAGTTCTTTTAAGCTCAATTTTTAATACCCTCCACCATAGATGGGGGGGGGGCTTATATTAACATTGTCATTCCGTTGTAACAAATCGAAATATTGCTCTGAAGACCCCATAAAGTATGATAATTTGGGTCTCAATTGAAATTCCTGATGATCGATCTTAAAGCATGTTCTGTTCCGTCTGTTGAAATCACACTAAACTTCCGAACGAAAACAAAGCTATTGAACTTGAAACTGACATACATCTAGCTTGCACCTATTGATCGTAGGTCGGATGTATGCAATTGGATTCACTTTTACGTACAGCCCCCCATATAAACGTACCCCAGATTTGCTGCGTGCGGAGTCTTTTGGGAATAGGCAAAATTCATCCCGATCCGGTCATTGAAAATTTGGTTACGTGGTGTAAGTATATGCCGTCTCTTTAACAATCTATGGCCAAAATTGGTCCATATCGGTCAATAAATCATATATAGCCCCCATATAAACCGATCCCCAATTTTGACCACCGGAGCCTCTTGGATTTGCCAAAATTCATCCCATCGGAATTTGAAATTTTGTACGTTGATGTTAGGTATAGGTTTAGGTGGCAGCCCGTGTATCAGAGCTACTTAGACATATATCAGTCCATTGTGATACACATTGCGCTGAACTTCTTTCTTATCACTGAGTGCTGCCCGATTCCATGTTAATGTCGTATGGGACAAGCCTACGTCCGAATGCCGTTTCCACCTTGCAGTGAAACCACTTAGCATAAGCTTGAAACTCTCTGAAATTTCACCAGCAATTACTGAGGTGGGATAATCCAGCGCCCTGAAAAACTTTTTGCGTTGTTCGGTCGCTAGCAGGAATCGAACCCACGACCTTGTGTATGCAAGGCGTGCATGCCTAAAACCATTGCACAATGGTGGCCCTAGTATATAGTCTTAGCAACCATTGCCAAAATTGGTCCATATCGGTCCATAATCAATATATTAGCCCCATTATAAACGATTAGCCAGATTTGTTTTGGAGCCACTTGAGAGGGGACGCAAATTTCATCCGATTCAGTTGAAAATTTTGTATGTCTGTGTAAGTATATGCGACACTAACAGCATGTAAAAATTGCCGTCCATATCGTTCATAAATCATATATTAGAACCCCATTTAAACGCATCCAGGATTTTGGTAAAACCGATCCCCAATCCACGCCAAAAATTGGGGGGATCCATATTCGGTTACATTGCCATCGGTAGTTGTTACCACAAACCCAAAGTTAATTCGATTGTGGATGGACTGTCTTTTCGCTAGAATGTATTCTACGTAATCCATGGTGGAGGGTACATAAGATTCCGGCCTGACCGAACTTACGGGCCGTATATACGTGTTTATAGCTTCGTGTTTTCCATAATTTTAAATGGGTATTTTTAACTTGTTTATTGTAAATAGTGTTAAAACAGAGCAAGAATCATAAAATGTATAGCAATTATTTAAATTTTGGTCGAAAAAAAATAATAAAATCCATTATAGAAAAATACGAATTTTTGAAATTATTCAAGGCTCAAACGTTTCACACAAGCTTTAGAATGCATAACAACAATTAAAAAAAAATATATCATAAAAAATTATTATTTGGCAAAATATTTACAAAATATTTTAAATACACATCCAAACACTATTCCTTAAGACGTGATGCAATGATCCAAGTACAACAGGCTGTTGAAATGGCGTGACCATCTGTCCGCATTTATGTGTGAGCCCATGTTAAATTCACTTCTACGGCAATTTTGCAACACTATCCACTTGAAAAAACACATTTTCTTTTTTGGAGACGCTTTTTATACTGGGTAAAGTTAGTGGTAGCCAAAGCTTGTGAGTTCGGAGTATAAAATTATTTACACTTTACAACACCAAAAAATTTCCTTTCTTAATTTTAATTCCTCAAATGTACTGAGAAATATTTTTAAACTTTTACAATTTGTAGGTTTTTTCTTTGAAAAGTAGGCTCTGTGCGTTCAATTTATCTTTCCTACATTATTTTAGATAATGTGACCATTTATAATTTTAATAGCCTTCATATTGATTTGTTGCCATAGGCCACACATTTTTTGATTTGCTACTTAAAAACTCAGTTTGATGATGATGATAAGTTTTTATAACCCTTTGCCGATTTATTTTAGTTGCTTGAAATTTGGCTTTTTCTTTTTTTTTCACTTTTGGGAAAAAAAAAAAAAAAACTAAATTGTGCGGTTGCATAGTTTTTGGCATTGATTTATTGCCTTACTAGTTGGCAAGAATTTTCCATTTTGAAATTGGATGGATTGAGTTTCATATTGGAAATGATACCTTTCACTTTGGCTATTTGAACATCAAAGTAAATGGGCATTTTATATTGCATTGGCCATCGGTCTATTTGGTTGACGTATTGAAGGTAGGTCAGAAAGCAATTTTGGATTTTTAAAGTGAACCTTTTAATAAATAGTTTTTTACCGTTGCTCCACTTTCGGACTACTGCTTTTAATGGACATAAATATAGCTCAAACCCAAATGTTTTGTGTACATTTGCGTGATGGATTTAAAGTAACCATAAAAGGCTTATTGGAATATGCATATTATGACCTCGTGTAACAAATGGAGGGCCGGCTCTGAAAACCAATGAATGAAATGACACATTTTTAACAAATTAGAAAAATCTAAGGTTTCAGGCCGATTAAGCATAACAACGCTCTTCCTAAATGTAAGTTGAATATCGCGGATTTTATCTAAACACATAAAAAAATAATCAAAACGATTTTAATGAACTGACCGTCCATAATTCCATTTTTGTCTTTACTCTAACAATTTCCATTTCATTTCGCATTTTACTATGATATTGTTGTTTATTTCTATAGAAAATTTTGCATACATTTTATTTCTATAGTCAATTTTTTTTTCAAAAATGTTATTCTATAGGAAATTTTGTCACAATTTTATTTCTATTAGAAAATTTTGTCACATTTATTTCTCATAGGAAAATGTTTCCAATCATTTACTTTCTATAGAAAATTGTTGTATTCCAAAATTTATATTTCCTATAGAATAATGTTGCCAACATTTTTTATTTCTTATAGAAATTTTTGTCAACATCTTTTATTTCTATAGAAAAATTTATGTCGCACATTTAGTTCCTATAGAAAATGCTTACAAAATTTATTTATTTCTATAGAAAATTTTTTTGTCAATTTTAAGCTTCCATAGCAAAGTTGGCAAAATTTTATTTCTATTTAGGAAAATTTTTGTTTCTATTACAAAATTGATGCAAGTTAGAGGATGCCTGATGATGCAATGTGGTAATTCCGAAACGTGCGTCCATCAACCAACTGCAGTCTATAGGACTTCGCTCAAATAAATTTGACAAAACATTCTTTTAATCTGTTTGGTTATAAGCATAGTTTTGTAGTTTAGTCAACGCAATGGGTTTTAAAACTGAGATCAAAACAACCAAATGTGATTTGAAGTACAAACATACAATAAAAAACAAAAAAACGAAATTTTTATTTCTATAGAAAAATTTTGTCAAAATTAATCTCTCTCTTTTT
>PGFW01018343.1:40921-52821 GCA_003123925.1 Haematobia irritans | reverse complement strand
TAGTT
The DNA here is from genome assembly GCA_003123925.1 of Haematobia irritans. Taxonomy (NCBI): domain Eukaryota; kingdom Metazoa; phylum Arthropoda; class Insecta; order Diptera; family Muscidae; genus Haematobia; species Haematobia irritans. The sequence goes on along the minus strand of PGFW01018343.1, from coordinate 52,816 downwards.
GAATTTTTTAACAAATAAAATATTCCACTAATTTAATGTAAGAAATAAGCCTAATTTATTAATATTATCAAGAAACCAAAAAACAATTAAACCTTAAACAAGCAAAATTGTCTTAAAACAACCATAAATGTAAATAAGGCCCATTTGTGAGTTATAATAATAAAAAACAAAAAGATTTATGATTTTTTCTTTTGGAAAACCCAAAAAAAGTGGGAGTTTTATTGTGTAAGAAACGTGTAGGGTAGTTTTATTTAATCAAAAATTAATAAATAATTAAATATATTTATGGTATCTTAGAGCAGATTTGATAAAAAAAATTAAACTTTCTGAAAGACTTTTACCGGAATTTTCACAGAAAACATTTACACTTTATCAACCGCAAATATTACTCCGAAAGTATGCAATGGAAATATTGGAGTTAATCTGCCGACAACGGGCTGTTCAGGTTGTCACAGATTCTACCAAAAAATAGGATTTTTTTACTGTTTGGTAAGATTGTGCAAATTATTCCTTCTCTAACTAAAAGGTACTTTCAAAATAACTAAAGAGGTACTTCAGGAAAATAGGAAAACCAAAAACTTTCACAACTTTCTTGCAAAAAATAAAATTTACAGATTTTCTAAGGAAATAAATTTTGAACAATATTCATAGTTTTAAACCAATTAACCAAAATTTTCTAAAAATAATTTCATAAAAATTTCTATAGAATAAAAAATTTTGAACAACATTTCTTCATGGAAATAAATTGTGACAAAATTTCAAAAAAAAATAAATAAAATTTTGAAAAACAACATTTCTATAGGAAATAACATTTTAAACAAATATTATGAGAAATAAAAATTTGACCAATTTTCTATTAAGAAATTAAAATTTTGACCAAAAAATTTCTTATAGGAATTAAATTTTTGGATAAATTTTCTATGAAATTAAAATTTTTGACAAATTTTCTATAAGAACTAAAAATATTTAATACATTTTCATAAAATTTAAACTTTTCTGACCGAAAATTTTATATAGAAAATAAATTTTGAAAAAATTTCTATAGAACAAAATATGATAAACATGTTTCTAATAAATAAACTTTTGACAATTCATAGAAATAAATTTTGACAAAATTTCTAAAGGGAATAATAATTTTGACAAATTTCTTTAGATACAATTTTGACAAATTTCTATAGAATTTGACCAAAATTGACACAATCTTCTAGAATAAAATTTGACAAATGTTCTTTAGAAATAAAAATTTTTGACGAAATTCTATGAAATAACATTGACCAAAAAAATTTTCTATAAGAAAAAATTTTGACAAAAATTCACAAGAAAACAAATTTTGGCCAACATTTTTCTAAAAAAATAAATTTTGAACAATTCTATAAATACAATGGACAAAATTTCATATTTATATCTATAGACAAAAAAGCTTATTAGTAGGATATTAATTTTGACCCAAAATTTATAGAAATAAAATTTTGACAAAAATTATCTATAGGAAATAAAATTTGACAAATTTCTATTAGGAAAACAAATTTGGGCACATATTTCTTAAAGAAAATAAAATTTGACAAATTTTTCTATAGGAATTAAAATTTTGATAAATTCTATTAAGAAATAAATTTTGACAAAATTTCTATAGGAACCTAATATTAACAAAATTTCTATTAAAAAGTTACAAAAAAAATTTCTATAGAAAATTAAAATTTTGACAATTTCTTAGACCCTAAATCTTGGATAAAATTTTCTATAAAAATAACTTTTTGACAATCTATAGAATAAAAATGTTGGACAATTTTCTATAGAACTAAAATAATTGATAATTTTTATATAAAATAATTTGACAACATTTTCTATAGAAATTAAAATTTTTGAACAAATTTTCTAAAAGAAATAAAAATTTTACAAATTTTTCTTAGAAATACCCAATTTGACAAAATTCTATAGAATTTGAAAAAACCTTTAAGAACAAACATTTTGGACAAAGTTTCATAGAAAATATGGACAAAATTTTTCTATAGAAATAATTTTTTGAACAAATTTCTATAGAATAAAATTTTGACAATTTTTCTATAGAAATAAAATTTTGGACAAAATTATATGGTATTGAAAAAAAATTGTTGTTGTTTTTTTATTGCAGCTTAAAACCAACATTGGGACTATACACAAGTTGCAGCGTAACCAACGGAGGAATAATCAATTTTGACAAAATTTTCTATAGAACCAAAATTTTGGAACATTTTTCAATAAATTTTTTGGCACATTTCTTAAAGAAATAACATTTTTGAAAAATTCATAAAGAGATACAACGTGGACAAAATTTTTCTATAGAAATAATTTTTAACAAAATTGTATAAATAAATTTTGACAACATTTTATATAGAAAATAAAATTTGGACCAAATTTTTCGTAGAATAAAAATTTTGAAAAAAATTTCCATAGAAATAAAATTTGGACCAAAATTTTCTTTAGGAAATAATTTTTGAACAAATTTCATTCAGAAATAAAATTTTGACAAAATACAAGAAAAAAAAATTTAACAAACTATAGGAATTAAATTTTTTAACAAATTTTCTATAAATAACATTTTGACAAAATCTTCAGAAATTAAAATTGTGATATTCAGGGAGCCCACCGTGTGCAAAGGTTAGCATTGCTCGCCTGCATACACCACATGCGTGGGTACGATTTCCTGCTCGACCGAACACCAAAAAGTTTTTCAGCGGTATTATCCCACCTCGTAAATGCTGGTGACATTGCTGAGGTTTTTTTTCCAAAGCCTTCTCTAAAGTGTTCGCTAGCAAGTGGAACCGTCCGTCGGACTCGGCTATAAAAAAGGAGCCCTGTTAATTTCGAGGTTAACATGGAATCGGGCAGCCACTCAGTGAATAAAGAGAAAGAAGTTCACCCTAATTGTGTATCACATGGACTGAAATAGTCAAGTGAGCCTGACACATCAAGGTCTGCCACCTAACCACTAAAACCTAACCTAATAGATATCAGTCACTCGATATATGCGTACTAATTTCTTAAATCATTTCCCCTAATAGGCCATAATTTTCCGCTAATTTAAATCAAGTAATTTATTAATAAAAACAGTTTTAAATTTAATTAGGGCTTGAATAGAAAAATGGTTAAAATCGATATTTCTTATAGTAATCGAAAATCTCGATTCCTTCTCAAAGAAAAAAAAACAACTTAAATTACAAATATGACTTAATAATTAATTTGGTTCAATTAAATTAAATTTATTTTGCTTATTATTTAATTTATAAAATGATCTAATTGAAAATAATTTAATATTTTGTGTTGGTCATCTAGGAATTATATTTTTTATTTCGTTATTCCGAAATTCATATATAAAAATTTAATGGGGTAAAAAAAATTTTTCTTAGAAGGAGTTTTAATTCTTTAGCGAATTTCTCTGCACCACAAAAAAAATTCCACGAAATTTTTTCCAATTAAAATATTAAGTGAGTTTTAAAAATATTCAATTAAAAATTTAATTTGATTCAACAAATTTTTTAATTTGGGAACGAAAATATCAAACTCAAAAAATTAGTACTCAATTAATTTTTTAATTGGCATCAATTAACTTTTTAATTGACCTACAATTAATTTTTAATTGATACTATCATTCTGTGGATTAACATTAATTTCTGGATTGAATCAGAAAAAAATTTTTTGTGTGTAGGCTTTCAAATAAAATTTTATTAATTTGATTAATTTTTATCAATTATGTAATTGAACAAAAAATGAGTGAGTGATTTCAACTCTAATCTATTCTCCAGACCTACTTCAAATAAAGAAAAACAAAAGACAATTCCAACTATTAATAATATTTTTTTTTATTTGATTTTTTATTGTATTCACAAAATACAATTAAGCATTAAAAATTAAATTGGAAAAAATTGATAATTATTCGTATTAATATATAAAAACAATCTCTAATAACTAAAATTTTTTTGTTTTTTGCTTATGGTACATGGTAACGTATATAAAATTATAATATAATCAATTGTATTATTGTATTATTATTTTTAAAACGCCAACGATTTCCGTTCGGTTTTCTTAAAAAATACGGAAGGAATTAGAATTAGGCGATGATTAACTAAAACAAAATGTAAGTGGGAAGATCTCGAAAGGGGAGAGAGGAGATAATAAAAGTATAAGTAAAAAAAAAAAATACATTTGTGTGTTTTTCTTTTCTTTTCAGAGATACAAGTAGGGAAATCTTTTAATTCACAATAACAAAAAAAAAACGAAAATTTGAAATATAGCAATTAAAAATAAAATACCTATGAATTTAATACGAACTAGAAGCACATGCACTTCTAAAATACACTACAAACCATACACGCAACCTTATGATTCGATGTGTGCGTGTGGTGTATAGTGTTTACAAAATTCAATTATGGAAGTGTGGGAGTTTGTTCTGATATGTGCATTTGAACTTCGTTTTCTTTTTAAAAGTAGGGATATTTTTTGATTTTCTGTTTTTGTTTTTTCATTTCTTCTAAGCAGCTTTTTTAAAAGGCTTTAATTAAGAGCTGGAGTAATTTTACTTTATTTTTAATTGAAAAAATATATATAAAATAAACTAAAAATGATAATTCTCTAATAAGAAATTTAAACTCTCTTCCTAGGACCAAAATAATTGCAATTACTTGTTCTTACACAATTTCCAATGAATTTTATACAAACAAAATTACAGCAAATCAATTAATAACGTCTTTTGGACTTATCAACACTTATTAATAAAGGCCATCATCAGCCTTATTTCATCATCATCATAGTGTTCGTGGTTTTTATGTGGTGGCGTGTGGTTATCTCATCTTTGAATACTAAATGAAATGACGAATATCAAGTGATTGGTATGGAATGTGGTAATGGTAGAATGGATTTTTAACAGCACGGCTCCCCAAAGCTGCTAGTGTGCCTTTTGTGGTCATTTTTTTTTTTTTTTGTGAGGTGAAGTATGATACATTAGTCGAGCGTTTCGTAATAAATATTTATTTTATAGTTTTGTGGTTGATGACTGCTGCTGCTGTTGATTCTTATCTGCCTATCTTTATTGTGGAATTTTAGTCGTTTAAAGTTTTTTTTTCTCTGGGGTTTTATTAACTAACGTCGCTAAATTGCAGGTTGTGGATTCTTCATTTTTGTATGGTTTCTTGTTTATTGACTTCGCTTTTCACTATCACTCTTTTCTGAGATTTTAAAAAAGTAGAAAAACAATTTATTTGTTATTCTTAAGGAAGTTTTATTGGGAAAATTCTAACCTTTCTTGCCTGTTATTTAGGCATGGCCTTTTAATCTATCGAATAAATTCATCCTTGTGCCATAACAGTGAGAGCATTTAGATGGCCCAGTATCATTTACCACCCGTCATGACAATGAAGGGAGATAAATAATATTATTAACAAAAAATGTATTTTTAAATATATAATTTATTCCAAACATAAAATAATTAAATATTTTCAATTACTGTTAAACTTTTAATTAAAAAAAAAAATATTCAATAAAATTAAATAAATTTTTTAATCAAACCAAAAAATTCAATTACATAAATCACTTGGATTAATTAATTTGCATGAAATAATTTTTAATTGGCATTGTGATTTTTTGTGTTAAAGATAATATGTACCACCCAGAGAAGGAATATGATTAACCTACCCAACATGTTTTCAAGAGCAAAAATGTTTATTTTGTATTGTGCGACATGTAACATGTTTGTCACTAAATGTTATTTTCTCGGTCAAATATAACATGCTTGCCGAAATCAGATACAATGATTTCTGAGAAAATAACATGGTTGCGAAAACCATTTACATGGTCACCACCCAAAAATAAACTTTTTGCTCTTAAAACATGTCTAGGTGATCATTATTCTCTTCTGGGGTGAGGCTATTTTGTTTAATTAAAATTATAATTATTAGCACCAGAACCAATATTTTTTTTAATATAGCTTTAATTTTATTGAAAATATATTTAATTAAGAAATTTATTGATTCAATAATTTAAAGAGAAATAATTACAAGAAACAGATGAATAAATTAAATTGTTAATGCTATTAATAAATATTTAAATTAGAAATTAATTGGTTCATTAATTAATTCTCCATCGAAAAAGTAACAATTTTTATTAAAAAAAATATATTAATTATGAAACTAATTTTGTCAATTAATTTTTAATCAAACAAAATTCAATTAGATAAAATCACCTTGGATTAATTAAATTTACTAAGTAATTTTAAGGGCATATGTGGTTTTGGTTTGTTGGTAAAAGATAGTAATTTAGGCCCCATTTGTATTTAAATTAAAATTATATTATTATACACACAACCAATTTTTTTTTAAATACTTTGAATTTATTGAAAAATATTTAATTAAGAAATTAGGTTAAATGGTTCAATTAATTCCAATTCAAAAATCAATTTAGCAACCATATGAATCAATAAAATGTTTAATGTCCATTCATAATTAATCAAACTAAAAATCAATTACATAAACCATTGAATAATTAAATTAATTTTAATTTTAATTGGCTTGTGGTAATTTTTGTGTAAAGATAAAAACATGTAGGCTTATTTTATTTAATAAAAAATAATAATTTATTTAAACATAGAACCAATATTTTAAATATAGCTTTTAATTTATTAAATATATTTAATAATAAATTTATTGATTCAATTAATTTTTAAGAGAAACATAATTGCAGGAAGCAATTGAATAAATTAAATTAATGTTATAATAAATATTTAATTTAAAAAATTAATTGGTTCAATTAATTAATTCTCCATCGAAAAAAAGTAACAATAATATTAAAAAATATATAAATTATGAAACTAATTGCTTCAATTAATTTTTTAATCAAAACAAAAAATCACTTGATTAATAATTATTAATTTTTTTAATGACATTTAATGTATAATAAAAAAAAATATTAATTAAGAATTTATTGGTTCAAATTAATTATCTAATCAAAAAATGGATTATAGCAAGCAGATGAATCTACCAAAATTTTAATGTTATTAATAAAAAAATTTTATATAATTAATTAAAAATTAAAAGTCTTAGCTTTGAATAAAATTACAATTTATTGTACACAGAAAAAATATAAACAATGTTTTTTTTGAATTAAAAAATATTGAATTAATAACATTTACTGATTCAATTGAATTAAAAAAAAAAAAATAATAAAAAATCAATAAAAATCAATTGCTGAAAGCAGTTAAAATTTTAATTTTAATAACAAAATTTTTAATAGGATAATTTCAAAGTAAAAGATGTAATTTAATTAAAAATACGATTTATTTTACACAAAAAAGTATCACCAATTGTTTTTTTTTTTATTATTTTATTATTTTTTTTTATTTAACATATTTTATTTATTTAAAAATCAATCAATTTTTTTCTCAAAAGAAAAATTAATGGCGCAGGAAAGCGTCTTATCGAGACACATATGGTACCATTGCTAGATGATCAATATTCAAAGAATTTTTTCTATGTTAAAAATTTAGCCAATTTCTCAAAGATCCATTCATCCATTTAATACTCTCATATCAGAATTATCCAAAATTAACTCTAGAGCCAACTTGCAAATTACTAAATACTACGCAATAACAGCTTCGAAAAAAGTATTATAATGGCCCAAATTAGAAGCTTGTGTGGGTCTCAACTCGGCAGCGAGCCTATGCTTTATATTTTAAAATTAACTTCCCTCATAAGAACAAAAACCAAATTAAACATAAATATCCAAATCAATAACCAGTTACTCCAATTGCATTTGTTTCCCCAATTCTAATCAAAATTGTTTATCTGAAAATGATGCATCAATTTCTTTCGTCCCCATTAAAGCCAAAAAATAATAAATTAAGTTTTTTCTCCATGAACAGCATTAGTCCCTAATTTCCAGGGGGCATTTAATACCAAATCCTCCAAATGGGTATTAATGTCTTTCATTGAGTAACAAATTGGAGTAGGCTGTGAGCGCCGCCCATTCTCCCAGAGCATCCCTCCTCATTATCATAGTTAACGAAAGGTGATATAGGTGACTAGTTTTTTGAGTAGAAGCTGCGGAGGGTGCTAATGTCGATTCATGCCATATGGTTCGTATGGGCACATCCCTACTGGTTTATAGGATCGCTAGAGTTCCTTAGCGTAGTGGCATCCGGAAATCTGAGGTCAATGGGGGCGGGGCGATAGCTCTCTCTTTGAGGGAATACACGTTTCTTAATGTCGGAAACCCACCACAGAGAAATTTACTCCCAGAATCTGACAAATTTGATAGGATTCAAATGAATGTCTATAATATAGGATCTAAAAGCGCCCGGCCAAATGACAAGCCCGCACAATATAACGGCCTAATACTCTGAATACGCTCAGGTCTACTAAATTTGGAATCAGGTCCTGGTACATTAACAATGAGCATTATTCACAAGCGTTGAGATACTGCGCTCATGAAACGGCTTGGTTACTACATTGAGAACACCGATCCTTCTGAACCTGTATCCAATGGCCCTTGGTTTCCACAGGAGGCCGAAGGCCTATCGGCACCACAACATTCGGGGTACACTCATACGTGCCATTTTGAAACCAGGCTTACAACTATGCCACACTTAAAGTTCAGATTCTCGAAAGGTTTCGCTACGCCGGAAGACCACCAGCTTTTATTGTACGGATAAGCCGTGTAGGGTGATAATTTTTCACAAGTCGGGTATCACCATCGCCAGCAGGGCACTCTTTTCCCTGGCCAACGGATCTTCGGAGTACACTTTTCTGAGATTGGATGGTGGCCGCCGTAATTTTTATTAACTCATGGTACTTGTTGAATTTGGGTGACATTGTATGGGCAGGAGTTGGTTCGCTGATTCGGTTTAGCCGGTCCAATAGACATGAGCGAGACAGCTTTGTTTCGGCCAAATAGGTAACGCTCTTGACGGGAGTTTCCATGAAGTAGTAACCAGTGAGCAGACGGGCAAAGTAACAGTTCCTTCCACAAGATGGTGCACGACTTTAGGTTGGTTGTTGCACCCAATGGGCAATCCAGCACAACATAGGTGCACTCCCATCTAGGGATGCGGAATTAGGATAGCAAAGGCGACTCTAGAGAGCAAGTTCAACAACGCATCATACCCCATAATTGGCAATTAACTCTCGATTTGAGAAAAATTTTTAGCCACGGGACATCTATCTTTTTTGCTCACGAAGCAAGTTTAGAGGTCTATACAAATTAACTGCAATGCCTCGGGCCGAGCGTGTTGGTTTGACCCCAATAACAAGCTCTCACAAACTAAATGGAACCTTTCATTGGGTTGCGGAACGGAGCCCATGGACCCAACCCCCCTTCTCTATTGAGAAAATCGAACACCAGTTTTCGGAAAATTTAACCAAAAGTAATTTCGCCTGGCGGGTGCGACAAGTACACTATACTATCCCAGGCTGCTTGCAGAGAGCCGGCGAGCTCACCCAGAAATTGCGCCAGCACCAAGTTGGCACACCACAGGAACGTTCCATCACACAAAGCAACCAGCCTATCATTGGGGAAATTTTTGGCTTCACTTTAGCTGCAAAGGCGCCTCGGTGCATTGTAATTTTGGGGACCCCAGCTTCGGATTGATAAGTGGCCAACGCTCGCCAAGGACAGAAGTCTTTTGTAATTATACTTCTCGCCGTGGTTTACAGTAAATTATAGATATACCATCATGGGCGACCACAAGGGAATAAATCCCAAAACGTATCGGGGATAAGCAAATGATCTCACTGCTTCCACAGGGCAGGCATATTCTGAGCGACCAATTCCTTAAAGAGGTCTGGGCCATAGGATGCAGTAACCATGAATATGAGGAGCATAGGATATCTGATACAAGCCAATTGTTCCAATCCTCGATTCCATAAGATGAGTTATCTCGCAAAAGAGCCTTAACTGTGGAGCGTTCACCAGAAGAGGTATGAACAACGGGATTCACTATGAAAAGGGGATGACGAAAAAGAAAAGAAACATTAAGAGCTTTTGGTATAAAAAATAGAGAATCCAAGTTGCAAGCATTTTGGTTAGGCACACACTAACAGATTTCCATCAGATATGTGTTAGCTTAAGGTTAAAGAATTTTGGCCATAACCCATAGCCCCCAAACCCATAACCAAGAAATTTTGAATTTTCTAAGAAGACGGAGCTTATAGCTCTAATAACAAAGGCTAGACCAAACTATCTTCACTGCCGGGAAAGATGATTCCCAGCTGTATGTTCAACCGCCAGTTTGTTGCGTCTCCTTGACGTTCTCCTGGATCTGGATCTTCTTCATCGCTATAAATTTGGAATAGGATTACAATTACATATAAAACACATAGAACATGCTGACACAAAACAAAATCTCATAGATTAACCACCCACTAGGATTTTATACACAAATTTACTTGGGACTATCTATCCCTCCAATTGGATGGGATTTTACTTACTTAAAGACTGGGGTATTTCAGCTCTCCATATATAATCAGTCATACACCACCTATCCTTAGCTTGACGCGAACCCGATTGGTTTGGGTACCACGATAGTGATCACATTTCACATCGATTTGTATATCCTTACATTCGCGAGTTCCCTCCACCGAGTACGAACAGAAGTTCCAATCACGATTGAGCGAATTGACGGAGCTAGTAACCTTTTGACGAAGGACTCCTTGACCAGCTTTGTTGCAAAGGACATCTGAGGGGAACAACATCTTGATGCGGAATACACGTTGCGCAAGTTTAGAAGCTAAGGAAGTAGGCCAATCACTAAAAATCGTCTAAGGATTTTGATTACGATCAACTTACGTGAACATGATGGATATACCAAAGGCATTGAGGGATCCGGAGTTGGTCGCCAGAAACCTTCAGCACCACAAGTATAGAATTCTGGTACTTCTTCAGAGAATCTCAAACCTGGATTGCAAGAGATCTCACAAACCTTAAATTGTCCACCAGTACCCCAATCCTTACAGACTTGGACACCACCAATGGGATCAGCCAAGGGAGGACAGAATTCGGCTATAATGCAAAGGAAAAACCTATTAATTTCTTCTTTCCTATGAAATCTCTCCGCAAATACTTACTCAACAATGAAACCTTGAAACTACAGGTAGCTGTATTTCCTGCAGCATCTGAAGCTATATAGGTTATATCATAGGATCCCCATAGCAGAGTTGTTCCAGGACGATGACCATTACGTTCCACAATCTTGGTTACACCAATATTGTCACTGAAATGAGGCTCATCCCAGGTCACTACTGAGCTACCATTCTTGGCTATGACCCACAAATCTCCAGGACAATGTTCCACTACAGGAGGTTCTTTGTCTACTTCCAATTGTTGACAATTGGGTCCAGTATAACCATTGGGACATCTACGTTGACCACACATCGAAGGAACATTACGTTCTACACCACCCACAGTGATTTCATAACCGGACCAATTCAATATCAAACCATTATAGAGTACAGGTTCCGAACGGCAATCGCGTACCTGTTTCTGTATCTCTGATGTTGTATCCAAAGCACGAGCCCATAATTGAACCTTTGTCAGGGTTCCTTGGAATCCACTCTCCGTGTAGGAGAGAGCATATTTACTATCGTCTGGTTGAGGTCTACCAAGGACAGACCACAAGTATGGAGGTAAGGTACGTCCTTGGGCATATTCAATCTTACTGGCAATCAAACCTTCGGTAATCAATTGCAATTGACCACTCATACCATCCCAAACAATGGCCACATGATGCCATTGACCGTCATTGACCGAGGTATATTCTCCAAAGGATAGGAACACATCTTGATAATCGGCAAACAATGAGACCTGGACACCACTTGAATGGGCTTGCAGCATAAGACGACGATGACTAGCCATATTTGGTGATTCCACTCCATA
>PGFW01018333.1:38272-55806 GCA_003123925.1 Haematobia irritans | reverse complement strand
TATGGTTCAAAGAAATGGGAAATAGTGGATTGATCAATTTTTTCGAAGAAAATCATCTTCAGTGGATGAGGCCACATTTTCACCTCAGTGATTCGTCAATAAACAGATATTGGCCGCATTTGCGCGAATGGAGAATCCAAAGAGGTGGATGATTCGAAAACAATGCACCCACAAAGAGTGGACTGTTTGGTGCGGTTTATGGGCTCCAAAAATGACCGGGCCAGTTCAGGCAGCTTCTGTGAATGGTGCTTCGCTTATCGTGAGATGATTTAACGAATTTTTATGCCGAATTGGAAGATTTTATGGGATGTGAACGATATGTTGGTTTTCAGCAGGGACCGGTGCCACTTGCCCACACAGCTAAGAACAATGCTCTTTTGGCGCTCGCCGCCGCCCCGGCCCACTGTTCCACGCCGCTAACCAGCCCGCCGGGCCCCGCCCACTCTCGCCCCGCGCCCCCGACCCACACCCCCCTCTCCGCCCGCCTCAACAGGCCTCAGCGCCACACCTCCCTCCCCCCCCCCGCCCCCCCTCCTTCGCCAATCGCACACCGCCACGCAACCCCCGCCCGCAACAACCGCGCACCCGCGTCCCGCAAAACAAATTCAATGGCCGTGTGTATCTCACGTAATGGCGCATGTCAATTGGCCGCCAGATCATGTGATTTGGACACCGTTGGATTTTTTCTTTGGGGTTATTTGAAAGAAAAGGTGTACGTCGATAAGCCAGCAACAATTCAATTAGCTAAAGCGATGAGATAGATTCGGCACATTAAATGGCATTTAGAACCTCCATTATAACGCTCCAGCCGTCATCGAAAAATTTGGACGAGCGTTCATTCGAAAAATTTGGACTATTATTGAATTTTCAAAGTCAAAATTCATTGGCTGTGCAACCGATGGTCGCGGCGCCATTTGGCTGATTATTTTGTTTCCTACATAATGAGTTGAATACAATAATATTTACAATAATTTCCTAAATAGTTTGTTGTTTTTATTCAAATCAAACATCGGTCCTTTGAAATTTAATCACCTCTGTCTCGGTTCTTATCCCATCCAAATCGTTCTTCTCTATTGAACATGGATTTTATTTTTCTCTGCGGAAGGTTTGTCAACATTGTTCAAGCCTTATTCAGCTTACAAGATTTCTTTAAACTTTAATGATTTTGGAAGTATTGGCATTATATTTAAATGAATTTTTAAGTACACAATTCATTTTAAAAACATTACAAACAGAAACGTCTTAACTGTATGAAAATTCGAGGTATTAATTTTTTTTTTTGCAAAACGAATCGGTTTGCTTTTGTGAAATTCGATTATTTGGGAAAATTTTTTTTGTTATAACAAAAATGTTCGATGTAAATAATATTTAAGATCTTCAACCTTTTAGCATTGCGCGCATTGCATTTCAAAATCGCTGAGAGGGTCAAAAATCGATGCTGAATGTTAATGAACCCTATATGAATTTTCAAAGCAAATCATGGATATCTAAAACAAAAATTCAAAATGAAACAGAACGTTAAATTCAACATATGGGCATAACACGTTTTATTAACCTCGGCTAATAGCTGGCTGACATTTCTGAGGGCTTCAAAGCTTCTATAAGTGGTTATTCACTTGGCAATGCTGGCTATAAAAAGGAGGTCCCTTGCTCATGAGCTTAACATGGAATCGCGCAGCACTCAGCTGTAAGAGAGTAAGTTCACACTGTGGTATCACAATGCGACTGAATTAGTCTAAGTTGAGCTGTACATTCGGGCTGCACCCTAACCTTTACCTAAACTCCATCTATTAAATATGACATTTTAAAAATAATTTCTATAATTATGAGAAGTATGGTCTATAACAACAGAATATGGAAAGAAAACAGGGGAATATTTTTTTTTAAGAAGATTCTCAGAAGGGGTAAGGCGAAAATATACCTTTCATTGTATTCGATTCACACAAAACAAAAGGGAAGAAGCGATTTTTCATCAACTTTCCATCAACGAGGAACAATTTTTCAGATAGAATATCATGCAACAACAAGCCTATTTAACAAACTCCTGAACTATGACAATAACTGTCTATCAATGACATTTTTTTTCCTGTCGTATTACCACATCCATATATGTGGATAAAACGAATGCGAACACCAAATCATTTCCAACGCTATACGCATGAAATACATCATTTGGTTAATGAAATGTTAATTTGTTTTGTGCTGCCATTAACGATAACATGGGCGGGATTACAACAAGCACATAGGTAATGTAAATGTGTTTGCTATAGCCCACAAAAACGTGAATGGCATTTGTTATTATTGGATTATTCCATACCTTTTCAACCCATCTTAGTTCGGGCATATCCGACAGAGCAATTAATTTAATGGGAATAATGATGTGGGATAATTATGAGTGTTTATAATATTACCAAGGAGGGGAATACATGATTTTAACAAAAATAAAAAGTTAATATTTGCCAGGATTAAGAAGCCGTAGTAGAAGAATATAACACATTATACTTTGCTAATGAAAACTAATTTGATTTAAATTAGGGAAGCTAGAATTTTTTTTTGTAGATAATAAGAAAAAATTTTAATGCTAGATATTCCGGAATATTGGACAAATTAGTATTTCAAAAAATTTGACAGATAACTTTAATTTCTATTTATCTTTATTTTTTTAACACTACACACAAAAATTTTTTTTTCTGATTCAATCACGAAATTAATTGATCCAATTAATTTTTAATTGAAATGTCTTCAATCACAGAAATGATAGTAATCAATTAAAAATTATTGAATGTCAATTAAAGTTATTATATCGATACTATTATTTTTGTGATTGATTTTTGTATTCAATTAAAAATTTGTTGAATCAATTAAATTTTTAATTGAATATTTTTTAAATCTCACATTAAAATTTTAATTGGAAAAAATTTTCGTGAAATTGTTTGTGTGTATGTAATAAAAACAAAGAAATTATCAATAATTAATTTTGTGAAAATTAAATTGCCTACCATTTTTCTCAGTAGGAACATCGCTTGTTAAATAGGGGTGAAACCCCCCTTTCCGCTGGGCAAAAAACCGGTAATATCCCCATTTGATTGTTGAGCAAAAATTTGCGCATGTGTTACCTCAAGGAAAAACCCATCCGATTTTTTGTTGCTTGACACAACTGAACTTTTATTGCGTTCTCACATTTTGTTGACTCAATTATTTCTCTTAGCTCGGATTGCTATCAAAGGTCTTCTTTTTCTAAAATTTTGGCAAATTCTCACCAATCGATTACATTGAAAATATGGGGCTGGCCGAAGGGACCTAAATGAAGGATCTTCAATTATTTTTGGAATCATGGCTGTTGTACGCTCTCCCTACGTTTATGGGGGACGAGGCCTCACGTTTTCGAAGTGGCTCGGAAGTGGGCGATGGCACCGTTCGAAAAAAAAAAAAACAGTCTCTAAACAGTGCTAAAATTAGGAATTGACTTGCCAATAATGTTGCATTGGAAGGCTGCAGTTTTTCAATTAAAGGGAAAATTGGAAAACTGGCAGTCATCAGAATGTTTTCAACTACAATGTTTTTTGGGACATCAATAAAATACTAACTTTGTAATGTAAAAAATAATATATCCGTTTATTATTAAAAGATTCATACACGTGCTCTTTTATTTCTAGCATTTGATATTTTTAAGCCGTCAAATTTTTTAAAGTTTAACAAACACTATAAACACTGTTAGTTGTATACATGATATATTATCATTTGCGAAATTCATGGGATTATCTTACATAATTTAGCTTTTTTATTGATCTCAATGATTTCATTTACTTATTTTCACCAAAGTTAATTTTCCTGAATATACCAATTAGAAAATTATCCATCTAAGAGTAATAATCGCCGCTTAACATATTACTGATACGATGCCGATTTTTGACGTGTTATAATAAAAATGTTGCAATATTCTGCTAGACTAGAATTCCTATTTTTTTTTTAATTTTGAATCCAGTGGATTGATACTTTAAAGAACTGTTACCTTGTTTTTTTCTCTTTACGTTAGTCATAAGAGGATACTATACAAAAGTGTGGCTCTTTGTGTAACAATAAATTGACTTGCACTAGTGGATAAACGATGGGGTGGGCCGGGCGGGCGCGGGCTGGCAAGTGTGTATGGGGCGGCTCTACAAAATGTGAATGAAATTTATACGATATTTTTTGTTTTGATTCCTTAGCCTAAGTATGGCTAGGACTTTGGTGTATAGCATTTTGTCTTTATTCCTTCATTTGGTTTGTGGTTGGTTAAACAATCAAGAATATAACTTGTTTTGTTTGTTTTTGTTTTTTTTCTCTATGTATACAGTTTCAGTTTAATGGAATGGGAGTAAGTTCAAGGATTTGTTTTAGTTGTCACATCTACTTCCTTTTGTTTGTATTTTGAGCTCTTTTGTGCTCACCTCGATGAAACTCTCGCATATCAAAAGGTTCAATTTCTAAATAAGCTTCACTAATTGTTCTAAATTCTTTTGGGTATATTTCTTTTATTTGTTTATGGTTTCAAGGTTTAGCGCGTCTATTTTTTTGTTGTTATTTTATTTCAAAGTTTTGCAGAGGTTGAATTTGAAATTATAATTTAACACTTAAATTCTATTACAATTGATGTGCTCTAATTAGTGAATTAGGTAAGAATCTAACAAAATAAATAGGCAGTTCGTCGAACAAGCCGACTCTGTGCAACAAGGAGGTTTATATTGCATCATCCGGTAGGTTTTCAATTTCCAGTTTTGACCATTTCAAGCGTTGTTTATTCCTCACAGAAATTGATGGATATTTGCTGACTATTTCAAAGCTTCTTTAAGCGGTTTTCACCGTAATGTGGAAAACGCCAATCGGATCACATATTACTAAAATGTAGTTCTATGCATTACTCCTTTTTTGGCGTTACATACAGATGCACAAACTTATTATTACCCTGTAACCACAGTAGTGGTGAATGGGTATAAAAAATGGAACGATACACGTTTCAAACAATGTATTAAAACTTCATTGCCATCGGAAAAAGACCACCTTTGATAATAGGGTTCTCTTTCACTTTTCAAAATCGTTGTTTTTTTCCATCTAGGCACTTTAAACCCCAAATCCCTATGTTTGAGAAGCTTTCTCCATTTTCATGACGTGTGAATGTTTTGGTTGTGATTTATGGTTCCAGCGGAGTTATTGGACCTCGCGATTGCGGAGATTTGGATTTCCTCCCGTAAGCGTGGATCTTGGTAGGCATTTAGCCGTTTATTACTTTTAATTATTCAAACGACTTTTATTTAGCAATACAACTTCCGATCATTTAGCTCCCAAGAGTATGTTTCTTTGAATACTGAAAAATAAAACCTCTTTATGTGAGACTTTTATTTTAAGAAAATTTTTCTAACTCCAGCGGGAAGGAATCCATAATATATTGTTCAGTATTTTTTTCTGGCTCTTGTTCGCCTAATTGAGACGCTTTCTTCCAAAAAAGTCCCTATTTTATGGAAAAATTCTCTACAAAAATCCTTCAATAATTTTTTTTAAAAAATTTCTTTGGTTACGAATACCTATTATTTGGAAACGCCTTTTATATTTTTGAGAATTTTTCCTTAGGGACAAAGTTCTAAAAATGTATTATTTGCATGTTGTGGTTCAGCGTGGTTTCACAAATTTACTTCAATCTGTTCAAGATTTTATGGGGTTTTCAAACTGAAACCGAATCATTTGTTAACTTCTGTACAGATCGGTCTCTGTATAGAATGGCCATGAGTGTTGCCCAGTATTTTTCTGGCTCTTGTCTCAAATTATGATATTATTAGTCCCCAAAGATCCCCAAATTTCCTTACAAAAACCCCCAATTACATTTTTGCACAAGCTTCTGTTTTTGAAAAAAAAAAAAATATATTCTTAAATATTCAAGTAGTAAAAATGCAGCGGCGGTTGGTAGACACGTTACCAAAAGTTGGCTAGAATTGTACCAGAAATTGTATTTTTTTTTCTTAGAATTTTTGATAAAATAAGAAATAAAATTTTGAACAAAATTTGCAATAAAATAAAATTTGACAAAAATTTTCATAGAAATAAAATTTTAACAAAATTTTATAGAAATAAAATTTTACAAAATTTTCAAATATTAAATTTGAACAAATTTTTGACAAAAATTTTACAATAAATAAAATTTGAACAAATTATTCAATAAAAAGTAAAATTTTGACAAAATTTTCTATAGAAATTAAAATTTATTGACAAAATTTTCATAGAAAAAAATTTGACAAAATTTTCAAATAGAAATTTAAAATTTTTGAAAAAATTTTTCATAGAAATAAAATTTTGACAAAATTTTTCTAGAAAGTAAAATTTTGAAAAAATTTCTATTGAATTAAAATTTTGACAAAATTTAAAAAATTCTTAGAATAAAATTTGCAAACATTTCTATAGAAAATAAAATTTTGTTAAAAAAGATTATACCGATTTTTCTCAAAAAAATCCCACAAAAAATTTTCCCAAATTTTTATGGAAATTTCCACCAAAGTCCACAACTCAAAAATGTCGTCCCATTCAGAAAAAAATATCCCCAATTTGGGGAAAAATTCCCCAATACTGACAACACTGTAGATGGCTCCGTCGACTTCAAGCTTTTCTGGTTAATGATAGACAAACTATTTCAAATTTATATATTTTTTTTAAATAAACATTTTTGCAGATATTTTTATTTTATATTAAAATGTGACCACTTTTCACGTAAATATTTAACTAGGAACAACTACCTTTGTAGGAAATGTTTGATATTAAAAGCACAAACACTATATGAAAAATTCTTATCAATGACTATCAGGAGAAATATAAATATAAAAAGATCGTGAATTAAATGTAGTTGAACTTTTAACTGGCTAGGATCATGTAGCAGTGTTGTTTTCTATGACCTCATGGTGGTATAAATAAAAACGTTACACATATACACATCACACACATCTACTGTCAAAGTACATGTTATCCGACAATGAGAGGACAGACATAGACTTGGTTCGAAAAACGTATAAAAACAAAGGAAAATTGAAATAAAATCTTGCTCATTAAAATTAAAAACAATTAGCATATTAAAGTCGATATTTAGAATTCACAAGTCTGTGTTTTGTTTTTCAAATTTGTTTAATAAATGTAAAGAAATGTATTCTTAATTTGGTGAAATAAGGAAATTGGCAAACTAAAACTACGTTACTTATTGCATACACATTTCTATTTGGCTTCTATGCAGGATTTTTTAAGGCAAAGTTTTAAAAGAAATGGTAATTTTAATTTTCATAATAGCGATCTAGCATAAAAAGTATTCTCTAAATGAATTAGATGATAATTTTTGCGGTACAACCTACGTGATGATAGCCTTATTTTTAGGCTTTTTTTGTTTGTACTATCCTTACAAAAACTTGAGTTTTATATTCTAAAATTGTGGAAAGAAGAAGGAGATAGTGTACTAGGGAGTACAAATGGGTCAGATGTTTAATTAGAATACATGCATGTGGTAAATTTGTGAAAGGGGAGACGTTTTTTTTTTTCATGAAATAAAGTGAAAAAACCAATGTAATATTGTTTCTGGGCAGTAATTAAAATCCACTTTGCAGCAAATTCAACGTCTAACACGAGCAACAATAAGTTCTTGTAATAATAGTATGCAATTATTTCTTGTCATATCTAGCCCAAATGCAGTTAGGTGTATAAGTTTGCTAGCGGAAATTCGCAATATGTTGAATAAAACATAATATTAATAATAGTATATCAGTAAATGTGTGTAGTTCCAATTAAGACTTTACCATAAAAAGAAAACACAATTTAAAAATATATAATGAATGATTTAAATCGTTATTAGTTCTGTTTATTTGCTCCAATTTCCGGTAGGGTATTGATAAAATCGATCTCCTCTCTGGTATCCAATAAGTATGGCTCTCACGCTAATCTGGAACCATGCACAGATATCAATAGAGATAGAGGAAAATTTTCCTATATCGTCCCATCCGAGCCAGATGCTCTATAAATATTTTGTTCTTAAATCCAACACCAGTACTCATGTCCATTCTTTTTTTTTCTTTATATAATATCTTTCAGTATTTTTAAAAGTTTTACCTAAATACTAAGAAAATCGCAACACAAAATGTCAACAGACGAGAAAACTGTTGTTGGCAAGCAGCGTTGAGGATGACTTCTACTACTACTACAACCGCCACCAGACAGAAACCACAGAGAATCTTCTCATCGGAGGCCATTGTAGAACGAGAACGTTCTGAGAAAATTCTCAAAGCAAAAGAATTATACAGTCATGGTTCCGTTAATTTTTTTGGTTAAATCTTTAATGCTGAAGCTGCCGACGAATTGAGTCAAGTTTGTGCTCTCTATGGAGAATTACATGGCGAATTATGTGATGAATTGGGAATGCCATATTTATTATATGCCAAATCATTGATTGCTTTGGCATTAGATGAGAATAAAGTAATCGATGTTCCAGATGAGGAGGACGATGATGATGAAGAGGAAGAGGAAGATGCGGCCGAAGCCGTTTCAACAAATGGCGACAGTGGGGAAAAAGCAGCTGCTTCTACAAATGGTTCAAAAATGGAAACAATTAAAGAGGATGGTGTCGATTCTACAGAAACGAAATCTGAGGAAAAGAAACCTGCAGATAGTACACCAATGGAGACAGAAAAACCAGCTGAAGAATCTGAAGTTAGCAGTACAGATGAGAAAAAAGAAAGCACAGAGGAGAACCAAACCAATGGTCAGGCCACAAATGGTACCAGCAGCACCACTACTGTGGTGCATGATGATGAAAAGCCTTCCACCTCAAATGGAGAGGCGAGCGAAGATGCTGTAGATGAGGAAGAAGAAAATGAAGCCGTACGTAAAAAACTTATACACTTTCTTTAAAATTTCTTTCGATATTTGAAATCTTGCTATGGTTGATAAAAGGAAGACTTTAAATATCAGAAGTTAGATTTCAAAGTGTAGAGCGACCAGTTTTATTAATCAGGTAATAAAAATTGTTTTTTTAGGCCTCAAATCTTCAACTTGCTTGGGAAATACTTGAATTGGCTGCAAAAATCTTTACCCGCCAAGGAGAACCTGGTTGCGCTCAAATTTAGCTGAAGTTTTACAAAGAGTTGGGCAACATTGAATTTTGAAAATATAATGTTCTCTGATTCAGCACGAGAAGACTAACCGTGAGTATTATTGCATAACAGTAATAAAATTAATAAATGAATTAATTTATTAACAAATAATATTATTCCCTTTCTTTTAGAAAAAGCATTGACCATATATGAAAAATGCCCACTAATTATCGCAGAGCTATGGCTGAATTCATTATAAAATCGCGTTTGTCTTACTTAATGCAACAATCGATTAAGGATGGTGCTGCTTCTTTGAAGGAGGCCTGCAAATTGATTGCTGGCGAAATTGATGAAATGAAAGCCAAAGAAGACCTTACAAGAAAAGGATAGAACAATATCAATAATATGAAGAGGAACCAAACAGGGAAATTGAAGCGAAAATTGTTGAAATTGAAGAAACAGAAGCTCAGGTAAAGTTTATTAAATCACAATTGTCACCCAATAGGATTTAATGCTATGCTAATCATATCGTAAGTTACTTAAATCACAATTGTCACCCAATAGGATTGTAATGCTAATGCTAATCATATCATGACGTGATCTATCCCAATCCATCCCATTCCTACCCCAATCCTATCTCAATCCATATATCTAATCAAATTCTTAATCTTATCTTAAACCATCCTAATCCTATCTATCTTTTTCTAATCCTATTCTAATCTTTTTCTAATCATATCCTAGTCATATTTTGTTGTAGATATTTATATGCCATAAAAAGCAAAGATAAATGAATTGGTTCAACCAAATTTTTGGAATCATATCAATATTTTTCTAAAAATCAATTTCAATAAAAAATATATTATCGCCGAAAACGAAAGCAATTAAATTTTACCACAACATAACCAATTTAATTCTCGAACGCAAAACATTTATCTTTTCTGGGAACATTGTAAAATAATGTTTTCTTTTTGTTTCTGTTTTTTTGTCTTTTCACAATTACAGAATATAGCCGAAGTACGTGCTGCTCTGGATAGTTATATAAAGCCAATGAGTAGTGGGGATGTAGATGCAGGCACTTCAAAAGCTACTGCTACATCTGATGCTTCATCAACATCAGCCACATCGGGAGCCATAACTTCATCGTCGAAACCAACGGATATTTCACATTTAATTAAGCGTAAGAAACCAGAGGAAGGGCACATCAGAGGCCGAGGCAGCTGTTGCTTGTTCGCCAGCCCAAGCGTCCTGCAGTATAATTTTTGTAACAGCCTATCATCGTAAATTAACTGCATTCCATTTGTTTAAAAACAACTGCAACAAGCACCATCACAGCAGCCGTAGCCAGCATTCAGCGTTAAGAGAACAATATAAATGGCCTTACTGTAATCTCTCTAGTGGGCCTTACTAGCATATTTGCCCGCCAATATCATAACTACCAACTTCTGTACTAGTACAGGTCGACAACAACATATTTTTGCTGGACTCGCCCTCCTCATTTACCCTACACACGCATATACACTCACACATTAATGAAATACATACTTTTAAGTAGAATTTGTTGTTTTTTTAATGGAAACCTACAAAAGAACTGCCTTCTGTTATGTTATACTCTTTTTATCAACATATTTCGTCCGTTTTTAAAATATGGATTTTTTAATTGCTTTGTGCTATTAAAAAAAAAAAGAAAAAAAATTATCCTCCTCAACGTTTTTTCAAAAGAATTTAAATGTATTTTCTTGTTTTTTGTTTCACCCATTGCTCGCACCCCACTCGAAATTTGTTTTTTTTTTTTATCCTTAAGAAGTTATGATAATTTTTCCTTTATTTTTTTTTTTATATAATTTAATGCCAATTTGGTATTTAATTTTTTAAAACGCTCAGCTAAAATCAAGCATCAAAATCTTATGCTGATTCGTTTTTTTCTGATTGAAATGTAATATATCTGTTATCCTCTATGCTTAAAAATATCCTATTTTATTTCTTTGTGAACATTAATTTCTTCAATTGTTCATCATCTTGAATGTCGTCTTGTATTAACTAGAAAAGCACACATTAATCACATTTAAAAATAGTATTTAAGGCATCGTACATACTTTATACAATAAAAATACATTTTTATTCTAAAAAGAAACCCATATGGATTGTGAGTTCTTTTTTAAGAAAGGAAATTTCAAAAGTATTGTGGAATGGGCTGGATCAAAAACACCTGTATGCCCGGTAGGCAGACTTAAGGATATTCTTCCATAAAATCAAAGATACCACATGCATGTCACGCTGAGTGTTGAACAAAAGTACAAAAGTTTGTTTTCTATATAATTTTTTTGTACAACAGAATGGGAATAATAGTGGAAGAAAGAAAAACAAAATAACATCTGAAACGCATCATCTATAAGATATGTGTGTGATGGATTTGGGGTAATACTACAAAGAGTATGTGTTGTATGTCTTGGGACAGACATCATATCTCAATATAACTAGAGTGTATTTACTATATTCTCGAGGGAAGAAGAAAAACAATCAAGAGATAGAAAGTGATAGAGGGTAGGCACAAAAGGGCACATTTGATTCTGTTGAACACACATAGATTGTACCATACGTACTTAGATGAGGCTGCAATGTCGTCTGTGACTCACTATGTTGCCAATCATTTCGTTGTTCTTCACCGCGAGCATTCTCCATGGAACCGGCCAAATAATTGAGACATGTAGGTGCACTACGTGGAAATTTGGGATGTCTGCGGAGTTCTTGTATCTCGTGTAAAGGTAAGTCTATACAAAGTGTCCATATACCACCATGCATGGGTACTAGAAAAAGATTATCTCGACGAAATCGATGATCGGCTGAAAGAAGAAGGAATAAGAGATAAGTAAATGTTTTATCAAGATGTAAACGGTGCGAAGGAAATAAATGCTAAGTTGGGGTATAAACCACGGTTGCCACAGTTGGTAGAATTCTATCACAAATTGTAGATTTTTTACTGTTTGGTAGAATTTTTGATGTTTGAGATTTTGGGAAATATTCCTCTTCCAACTAAGATTACTTCATTAACATTAAATTAAATTTTGACAAAAATTTCTAAGAAATAAATTTTAATAACTTTTTCTATAGAAATAAAATTTCACATAATTTTTTTAAAAATAAAATTTCACAAATTTCTATACAAATAAAATTTTGGACAAAATTCTATACCAATAAAATTTTAATAAATTGTTACAAATAAAATTTAACAAAATTTCGATACAAATCAAAAATTTGGACAAAAAATTTCTATAGAAAATTTAACAAATTTTGAAAATTTCTATAGAAAAAAAATTTGGACAAATTTCTTATAGAAATAATAATTTTTGACAAATCTTTCTATAGAAATTAAAATTTGAAAACATCTTTTCTATAGAAATTAAAATTTGACAATTTTCTATAAAATAAAATTGACATTCTATCGAAATAACATTTTGACAATTCTATAGAAAAAAATTAACAAAATTTCTATAGAAAAATAAAATTGAAACATTTTCTATTAGAATAAAATTGAACAAAATTTTTGAAAAAATTCCATTGCAAAATTTTGACCAAATTAAGTATGAAATTGAGAAATTATTGCATTGGGCTAGGCTTACAAATTCTCAACCGCTACATTAGGAGTTCCACCGCCTGTTGGGCAGACCTATGGGAGTCAAGGTAAAACGGACATTACGGGGCTGCCATAGTAAACCATTTAGTACCTTCGTTTGGTAATTTATTTATATGTCTGTTCCAGTCAAGTATAAAAATATATTTTTATTTCCTATGCCTATGCCACGCATTGTAAGTGCCATACCGCAACATTGTTGAATACCATGAGTTCTAGGGTTAATTACATTCTAGTTCGACATAAAGTTTAAAAAATCATAACTTCCTCTTGGAAGTTTATTCACGCTTATTTTAGCTAGGAACTGGTGGTACCATGCGGTTTATTGCTGACAGCCACAAAATATCTTTCCGCTATTGAGATGATAGCGAAAGTAGAAGGTTAAAATCGACTTTATCGTGATGAAATGTAAACTTTTCACAATTTTGCCGACAACATTGAAAAGTTGCAAAACGTGCAGTTGTTCTTGCTCTTTGTTGACATTGGTGCCACTGAAGTATGATAGTTCATGTTTGCTTATAAGTAGCTCCCACTATTGCAATTGCTGTAAATTAGGGAATCAAAGTTTTTTTAATTTCGATAGGGTCTACAGACAAAAGAGCATGGAAAAAATCTTTGTTGTTTGATTTTTAAACATATTTCTAGAGCCAAGTTGGAAGTTGCAATTTAAATTAACTTGGACAATTTAAACATTTCTCCTTTAAACTCAATACACCTTCTCACAAAACTTACTCTTTTATCCGGTTTCAACATGGCCACTGTTATCATCATACCATTTCCAATGGAGAATCGATCTATTGCGAATTACCTGTTCCCAAACTGGCCGATCCCATTCACATGTTCCAGTGATCAGTTCATAATGGGCAGCACATAGCATAGCTGTCGCCACTGTGGTCATTAGCCAGCTACCAAAAAGAGAGTAAATGGCGGTGGGCATACAACAAGCTTGAAGCAACAGGTTGAACCCCAACCGTTACTGTGACAACCATGGCCCGATTGAAGCGAACAAAGTAGGCATCTAAATCGGTGACCACCGCCAATATTCGTTCTTGTGCATAATCTTTCAAGGGAGCACCGAAAGATGTTGGACAAATTGCTAATGAAATTTGCAACGGGATGCTCATAAATGCTATTGTGAACCGAGAAAGTGGAGAAATAATAGGCACGCGTTTGCTGACTGATTAACGTATTTGCTGTTGCTATTTTTCTTGATAACCACCACCACCAAATCTCTCTCTTTTTTCCCCCCCCCCCCCCCCCCCCCCTCCTCTCCGTTGTTGTTTAGAGAGAGTTTATGTTGGTGGTGGTTATAAGAACAATAGCAACAGCAAATACGGTTATCAGCAGCAAACGACGTGCTACTATTTCTCACCTTCTCGTCACAATAGCATTTTATGAGCATCCCGTTGCAAATTCATTGCAATTTGATCCAACATCTTCGTGCTCCTCGAAGATTATGCACCAGACGACTATTTGGCGGTGGTCACGATTTAGATAGCCCTACTTCGCTCAATTCGGCCATGGATGTCACCAGTACGGTTGGGGGTTCAACCTGTTGCTCAAGCTGTTGTATGGGCCCACCGCCATTACTCTTCCTTTTTGTAACGCTGCTAATGACCACAAGTGCGACAGCTATGCTATGTGCTGCCATTATGACTGATCACTGGGAACATGTGAAATGGGATCGGGCCAGTTTGGAACGGTATTCGAATAGATCGAATCTCCAATTGGAATGGATAATGGATGATACAGTGGCCATGTTGAAACCGGATAAAAGAGGTAAGTTTTGTGAGAAGTGTATTGAGTTAAAGGAGAAATGTTAAATTGTCAAGTTAAGTTAAATTGTCAACATTCAACTGCTCTAAAATATGTTAAAATCAACAACAAAAGAATTTTTCCATGCTCTTTTGTCTATAGACCCTATCAAATTAAGAAAAAACTTTGATTCCCTAATTTAAGCAAATTGCAGATAGTGAGCTACTTAATAGCAAAACATGAACTTCATACTTCAGTGGCACACAATGTCACAAGAGCAAGAACAACATGCACGTTTCAACTTTCAATGTTGTCGGCAAAAAGTTGTGAAAAAGTTTAATTTCATCAACGAAAAATCGATTTTAACCTTCTACTTTCGCTATCATCTCAATAGCGGAAGATATTTTGTGGCGTTCAGCCAATAACAAACACGCATGGTACCACCAGTTCCTAGCCTAAAATAAGCGTGAATAAAACTTCCCAAGAGAAGTTATGATATTTACTTATACAGTCGAACTAGATAATAATATTAACCTAGAACTCATGGTATTCAACAATGTTGCTGGGTATGCACTTACATGCGTGCATAGGCATAGGAGAATGAAAAATATATTTTTTATAACTTGAACTGGAACAAGACATATCAAATAATACCAAACGAAGGGTACTAAATTGGGTTATAATGGCAGCCCGTAATGTCAGTTTTACTTAGACTCCATAGGTCTGCCCAACAGGCGGTGAACTCCTAATTAGCGATTGCGAATTGTAAGCCTAGCCCAATGCCAATAATTCTCAATTTCATACTTAATTTTGTCAAAATTTTATTGCAATGGAAATTTTTTCAAAAATTTTGTTCAATTTTTATTTCTATAGAAAATGTTTTCAAAATTTTATTTCTATAGAAAATTTTGTTATAATTTTATTTCTATAGAAAATTTTGTCAAAATGTTATTTCTATAGAAAATTTTGTCAAAATTTTATTTCTATAGAAAATTTTGTCAAAATTTTATTTCTATAGAAAATGTTTTCAAAATTTTTTCTATAGAAAATTTTGTCAAAATTTTATTCTATAGAAAATTTTGTCAAAATTTTATTTCTATAGAAAATTTTGTCAAAATTTTATTTCTATAGAAAATTTGTCAATTTTATTGTCAAAATTTGTTAAAATTTTTTGTATTTTACAATATTAAAATTTTATTTGTTAGAAATTTTGTCAAATTTTTGTATAGAAAATTTTGTGAATATTTTATTTTTACAAAAAATTATGTGAAAATTTTATTTCTATAGAAAAAGTTATTAAAATTTTATTTCTATAGAAATTTTTGTCAAAATTTTATTTATGTATAAATTTGAAGTAAATCTTAGTTGGAGAGGAATATTTTCCAAAATCTACCAAAACATCAAAAATTCTACCAAACAGTAAAAAATCTACAATTTGTGATAGAATTCTACCAACTGTGGCAACCGTGGTTTATACCCCAACTTAGCATTATTTTCCTTCGCACCGTTACATCTTATAAAACATTTACTTATCTCTTATTCCTTCTTCTTTCAGCCGATCATCGATTTCGTCGAGATAATCTTTTTCTAGTACCCATGCATGGTGGTATATGGACACTTTGTATAGACTTACCTTTACACGAGATACAAGAACTCCGCAGACATCCCAAATTTCCACGTAGTGCACCTACATGTCTCAATTATTTGGCCGGTTCCATGGAGAATGCTCGCGGTGAAGAACAACGAAATGATTGGCAACATAGTGAGTCACAGACGACATTGCAGCCTCATCTAAGTACGTATGGTACAATCTATGTGTGTTCACAGAAATCAAATGTGCCCTTTTGTGCCTACCCTCTATCACTTTCTATCTCTTGATTGTTTTTCTTCTTCCTCGAGAATATAGTAAATACACTCTAGTTAATTGAGATATGATGTCTGTCCCAAGACATACAACACATACTCTTTGTAGTATTACCCAATCCATCACACACATATCTTATAGATGATGCGTTTCAGATGTTATTTTGTTTTTCTTTCTTCCACTATTATTCCCATTCTGTTGTACAAAAAAATTATATAGAAAACAAACTTTTGTACTTTTGTTCAACACTCAGCGTGACATGCATGTGGTATCTTGATTTTATGGAAGAATATCCTTAAGTCTGCCTACCGGGCATACAGGTTTTTTGATCCAGCCCATTCCACAATACT
This sequence comes from Haematobia irritans, assembly GCA_003123925.1. Classification (NCBI taxonomy): domain Eukaryota; kingdom Metazoa; phylum Arthropoda; class Insecta; order Diptera; family Muscidae; genus Haematobia; species Haematobia irritans. The sequence continues at coordinate 39,117 of PGFW01018333.1, read as the reverse complement.
TTGAAATTTCTTTCTTAAAAAAGAACTCACAATCCATATGGGTTTCTTTTTAGAATAAAAAATGTATTTTATTGTATAAAGTATGTACGATGCCTTAAATCTATTTTTAAATGTGATTAATGTGTGCTTTTCTAGTTAATACAAGACGACATTCAAGATGATGAACAATTGAAGAAATTAATTTTCACAAAGAAAAAAATAGGATATTTTTAAGCATAGAGGATAACAGATATATTACATTTCAATCAGAAAAAACGAATCAGCATAAGATTTTGATGCTTGATTTTAGCTGAGCGTTTAAAAAAATTAAATACCAAATTGGCATTAAAATTATAAAAAAAAATTAAAGGAAAAATTATCATAACTTCTTAAGGATAAAAAAATAAAACAAATTTCGAGTGGGGTGCGAGCAATGAGTGAAACAAAAACAAGAAAATACATTTAAATTCTTTTGAAAAAACGTTGAGGAGGATAACTTTTTTCTTTTTTTTTAATAGCAAAGCAATTAAAAAATCCATATTTTAAAAACGACGAAATATGTTGATAAAAAGAGTATAACATAACAGAAGGCAGTTCTTTTGTAGGTTTCCATTAAAAAAACAAAAATTCTACTTAAAGTATGTATTCATTAATGTGTGAGTGTATATGCGTGTGTAGGGTAAATGAGGAGGGCGAGTCCAGCAAAATATGTTGTTGTCCCCCACCAAATTGTTGGCGTAATAGTACAGAAGTGGTAGTTATGATATTGGGGGCAAATATGCTAGTAAGGCCCACTAGAGAGATTACAGTAAGGCCATTTATATTGTTCTCTTAACGCTGAATGCTGCTACTGCTGCTGCTGATGG
>PGFW01018325.1:10587-25591 GCA_003123925.1 Haematobia irritans | reverse complement strand
TAAAAGAGAGGAGATTGAGAAGATTTTTGTCGGTAGTTGAGTAAAAGTGTTCGCCATCTGAAAATTTTACTTGGATTGGTGATACGCCGGTAGATGTGGCTAGTTTGACATCCTATGAACATGCTTGGGGTGTTCCAGATATGCACAGGTAAAGCGTTCGTTTTCTTTTGTTCCCAATTAGTTTTAAGAAAAATATTTTTTCGTACGTAAACATGTGGTGGACATGGTCCCGTTCGCTGTTATATAAATTAGTGTAGTGCAGTTGTCGTTATACTTTCTGTGTAGGTTGTGAGTATAAGATATGTATGATTAAATTAGACAAAGCCGACACTGCCGGCGTGAGTCCTAAAGGCCATTATAGACTGTCCGTCTTTTTTTTTTTCAAAAAATCCAAGAACAACGGGACAGTTTTTTGGGAAAAAAAGAAAGACAGAAAAAGAAGACCAACATTACAGAATGGCGGCCCAACGTGGGGCTGATTGATTGATTGCATTACTCGGCCTGGTGATTGGTAGACAGCGTCCAGTTATCATTATTTGAAAATACACAACCTTTTCTATGATTTCATTCAAAGTCTCCCAATATATTCCTGAGGATTAATGACTGCAAATATGGAACTGGAGCTCTAAATAGATTATACGACTGAATAGGTGTCTATCTCTATCCTTCATAAGTATAATTTGTATATACCGGTACTTTTCATTTTTAAATTAGTATCAATAGTAATCTCAGGTATTTCCACCTAATTTATTGCGTTTTGGTTGGAATAAATTGATGAGTGATTACTTTCTTGTTTATTAGCGCAACTATAAGTATTGTGGCAAAAAGAATGAGAATAATTACGTATTGGTAATTTTACGCAACAACGTTACCGGTTATTGATTTCTTTACTACCTTTATTCCGCCTTTCCATTTTGGACTTCTCTCGATTGTTTATACATTGATATATTCTTCAAATGGATAGATATCGAATGCATAGATTTCTTATTTGGCTTAAGATAATACTCGTCCATTATTAGTTGTTTGACCGCCAGCTGCATACCGAAAATAAATTCCTACACTGCCCACCAGATGTGTGGCTAAACATGGATCGCTCTAAATTCCCGAATTACTATATATCTAAAATGTCGTCATATCAGCACAATAATTCTCTAAGACGGTATGTGCCCTAATTATTTTAACACACAGAGCAGGTACCGCGCACTGTATGCGGGTTTCGAACTAGTCACAGGCTCAGTTCATGGCCATTTAATTTCATTCTACGGTTCCCATTAGGTAATCCTAACTCGACCACTCGACTGTGTAATTAATAGGGCCAGTAATTCCACGTGGATAACTCTTCTTGACGGAGATTAAGATGTTGAATATCGGCGATTTCAAAGAGATAGTTGAAGAGTCTCGCAAAAGCTAGACCAGATCGAATTTAAAAACTCATTGATTGTGGGCGCTCCAGTCTCATACCACCCAATATAATTGTTCCTGGCCCAATTAATTTATCACAACAAGAGTATTCCCATCAATGTTGTCAAAAAATAGGCAGTAGAAGATATCGCTGGGAGTAATGAACAGTTTTGGAATATCACGTTTTGATTGCAGCGCACTGTTACTCATTGCCCTTGGTGGGCAAAACTTCATATTCATGGTACGAACTATTGCGATCTGACTGATAACTTTAAGGTTGGGATTTAAGTGGTATGTAAGTTTCATATTCTTGCTAGTATCGACGCCAGGGATTGGTTCTGCGCGTTACAATAGGACGTCCCAACAAATTAACATGTGGTCCCTAATAGACTACAATTGAGCACTTTTGCAGACGTTACCACTGTCCGAACTATCGACATTAACGAGATATAAGAATCGCAACAAGCAGTCAAAAGAGAAGATTTGACACATTTCTACACATCCATCTCTATCAATTGTGTGACCGTCTAAGAACGCCATTGTCCGAACACGATATGGATAGGATTTGAGATGAATTGAGACCCAAACTGCGGAGGAACTCTTTTACCGTTCAGACTCAACTCTGTCACAATTAAAATTTTGGTTTTTGCGTCTGAAGCTCTTATCAATGAACATGAATAGAATACGTTCGTTACATTACCTCAAAAGATAAAATAGAAAATATATGTGGAGAATGTGACCGACTCAGCAGAAAATATCTGGATAAGACAGCAATTCTGTATGGTATGTTGGAATTTGTAAAAGAAAATGGACATAAATATTTGGGACTGGCTTAGAAAGAGGACCATGTACTTGTTATGCTGTGGGCCGAGGGGTTTTATAAAACTAATGCCACAACTGCTGGGTTTCGGGAAACGAGTACTGAGCGTTCTCCGCTCAAGAAAACTACATAAAATGACCTCTTGCTTCTAATCACAAACCTCCAATTTTATAAAGAATCATAAAACAAAAGCAGACTAAACTCTATCTTATCATGAAAGGCTCATAAACACACAGTATCGTAATAAGATTTTCGAATGAAGACATCGGAACTCGAATTTTCTTACCTATACTATAAACCAAACGTAGAAATACAGCGACATGCGGCGGTTTGGAAGAAGGTAAAAAGCATAATCGAAATTACTTTCCAGATCGTATTTCATTTTTTCTGCTAAACCGCAATCCGTAATATAATGACCATATTATGCGTTAGAACCTTTTATTATCCTCCGAGTAAGGAATGGGGGTTATATTTAAATTTGTCATGTTCCGTATGTAACACATCGAAATATTGACTTCTAAGAACCCATATAAATATTATATAATATTCTGGTGGTCGTGTGAAAATTCTAGTCGATCGTAAACGCATGTCCGTGCCGCTCCGGTCGCGGTCCGTCGGTCCGTTCCGGTCTCTGTGAAAATCACGTCTAACAGTTCCGACCGAAAGCTATCTATCCAGACTTGAAACTGCACAAGAGTTGTTTTGCATTGTAGGTGCCGGATGGTATGAAATATGGGTCATATCGCGCCCACGTTTTTACGATAGCCCCCATATAAGAACTCATCCCGACACAAAAGTCTTGGGCCTGCGGGAGCCTCGCGGAGCAGATCATAATTATATATAGCCGCCCATAATAAACCTATTCCCCAGATTTGAAACCTTCTGCGGACGCTCTTGATGGCAAATCATGTCCTGATTCCGTTTGAAATTTGGGTACCTCGATGTATAGTATATGGTCCTCTTAACAACCACAAGAAATTGAGTACCAATAGTCGGTGCCATAATTATATATAGCGTCCCCATAATAAAGTCCGATCCCAGATTTGGTAACCTCCCGGAGCCTCTTGAGGAGGCAAAAAAGTCATCCGATCGATTGAAATTTGGTACATTTTCGTTTTATGATATAGGCCTCTAACAGCCATGTAAAAATCTGTCTCAAATTTTTACTAATAAAGAAGTTTTGTCAAATTACATTCCTATAAGCAAAGTTTTTGTAAAAAGTTATTTCTATAGCTAATAGTTTTCAACATTTTTTTCCATGTATAGAAAATTGTTGTCAAAATCTTTATTTCTATGAAAATTTTGTAAAAAAAATTAATTCTGTAGAAAATTTTGTCGACATGTTTATTCTATAGACAGATTTTGTCAACATTTTATTTCTATAAACATTTTCACTATTTATTTCTAATAGGAAAAATTTTGTCGAACATTTTAATTTTCCTATAAGAAAATTATGTCAAAAATTTATTGACTATAGAAATGTTCAATCCATCTTTACTTCCATACGAACAATTTTGTCAAACACCTTTTATTTCTATAGAAAATTCTGTACAAGTTGTTTATTTATATAAAAATTTGTCAAAATATTTTAATTTCTAATATGAAAATTTTGTCAAACTGAATTATTATACCTATTTATCGGCCTTTTTCTTTTTGTTTAATATATACCCTTAGACTACTTTACAGATTAGAAGGACAGTGTTAAAACTTTAACGAACCTTGCCATCGGCAAAGTGTTTCCACAAAATCATTGTGATCGACAGCATTTATAGAATCTACGCATCCATGTGGAGGGTACTATTAAATTCGCCTGGCCATACTTACGGCGTATATTCTTGTTATGACATTAGATTATTGTCTGTGACACGTTGGGGCTTCTCTATTCGTGTATAATCTGGTCAACGCGCGAAGGAAATTCTCTGAATATGAAGAAGAGAGTACAGAAAAGTGAATGATGTGGGTAACCACTGCAGTTGTATGGGATATAGAACTAGGATATGTGGATGTGAAATTTTTTTTTCCAGGAAAGACTCTGGAACATAACGATCTATATCATACCGACTTGAAAAATGATCTTTACGATTCGAAATGGACTTTTATAAGTCTTTTCGAACTTGTTGAACTTGGATATCTGTAGAGTGAGTTCGGAGCTTGCTATGGAACTTGAGGGTCTGGACAATGTCAATGTTCGGAAATGAAGGATACAATTGATAGAAGTGATTGGCAACCTATTCCTTCCTTCGGAACAGAGATGGCTTGGCAAAACATCTTTATAGAACATACATGAATCCAAAAGAGCGAACCCCGTGCAATACCTAACGTATCTCCTCCCGTTTCCTCTCACTGGCCATCGAGAAAATATCATTCGAGTTACCGATGTATACATAATATTATTGATCTGCTCCTCCAACGTCCATGGATATATACCACAGTAACAAGGTAAAAGAAAGGAAGTTTAGGCTCTGTCTGGATTCCGTAGTGAAATCCGTGACTGTACGTGATTGCTACCCACACCTAAGATTAATAATATTTTGTCCGTTTCCCAAGGCCAATTATATATACCTCGCTAACCTGAATAATGCGATTTTGGCAAATTACTACCCTTGAGCACGAAAAGAATCGCGAAACCTATGACAGCGTCTTACTGTCCCGAAAAATAGACGCTTTAATTAACGTTCAAAGGCTATCCATTGGTAGAATGCTCCGCTAAACTTATGACAATCTACGAAAAGATGGACATCGTAATCCCTCCCAATCTCAGAATAGATATTTGGTCATTTAGAATGATCTACTCTTATTTTTCGACAAGTTTTGATGATCATCTTAAAATTACTCACGAGGTTTCATTTCTTTGGCGTAAGGCGGGTTATACTTAACCATATTCCAAATGTCGTTGGTTGGCCTATGAAGCGAAGTGCCTATACTCTTTGGATATTCATTAGGAATGGTGTAATAAAGACATACTTAATCTAAAGGTATCGGCTATAAGTTTGCCACCCCCTAAGAATCGGTCCGCAGAAGTTCGACGTTTTCTTGGACTAGCTAATGGTAATCGCGAAAATTATTTCCGATTTTTCTGTAAGCTTCTCCATTTCCGATCTTACCAAGAAGATCGAAGAACTTCGCCGTGCGACGAAGATGAAGGCACAAAAATGTGGCATTGAGAAGATGAAGATTTGTCTTACCTCAACCCCGGTATGATGACGCCCATGACTTCAAAGAAAGTGCCTTTTTGTTAATCCAATCGATCCTCTTCAATTTGGCATCGGTGAGGTATTTGGCCCAAGCAGATATCTGTGCGGAGTTGAGAGACCTAATCGCGTTTTATTCAAGCAAGCCTTATCGAGCACCAGAAGAATTACACCATAACAGAGCATCGAGATGCTTGCGGTTGGTAAAAATGTGGAGCACTTTCGGAATCTATGTAAACATCCGTAACCGTTTAAAGATAGTTGACGCGACCATTCAAGTTTGCGTTTTGCTAATAGCCACAAAGCGACTTAATGGAGGCTGGCTCGTTTGGTCTCTCGACAATTACAACGTTTCGAACTTTATATGAACATCAAGAGGAAGACTAGAATACCTTACCCCGATGTTTTATCAAGGTTTCTCTTGGAGTCAAATTACAGAGTAAATGGTAGAACCGCTAGAATAGATTTGGCATCATCGAGGGCCTTTTAATTACTGACGAGTATGTACAACCTACGGGCTAAGTTCGGGACATGGATACACGTTCCCGGACTATGCAGGTTTGCCACGATGTACGATATATAAACGCACCGACGTTTTCCACCTTCCGATAATTTTTCATAGAAGGCCTTTCAATGGGAAAGTTGTGGGTGCCTTCCGCCTTAACCGAAGATGTAATTCGACGGGCTCATTGCTTAGCGAATCAGTACGCGTAATAGGAGGAATCGAAACTTGAAAGAGATGAGAAAACCGTGCGGATAATTTTTTTTGGCCAAAAAGATGTCTTTGCAGGTGCTGATTTTCATCTCAACGAATGCGAAGTATCTTGCAAAAATCAAAGCTCCGAATATGCTGTGCCTTTAAGGCCGTTATGGTGTGGACGAATTAAAATCTGAAAGCGCCTTTCCAAAGAATCTATTTGGATTTTTTAGGAACCCTGCTACCCGAGGTCTAGAACTGATTTGTCGGTATATTTGTGATCTAGATCACTTCACAAAGTTCCGATTTGAAGTGATGTTAAGAAATTTTCTACCTTCAGGAGAATATAACGGATTTTTGGAGGAAGCCAAATATGCTCACACCTATTTGAGTTGGTGTCCAGAAATTTGTTGGTTTACAGATAACGCTTCCCGTTCGTTTCAACATCATATTTGAAGCCTTGATGTAAATATGGAGTAATAAAGCATATCTTATACTGGCACGATCTACAGCCTCAATCGAATTCTTCAGAGAGGCGTCAAATACCGCTCCATACTTGCTGTAATTAGGTCTATTAGAGTGAGACAAGATATTGTGGGATAACGAATATTAGTAAATATCTTTAACTCTCCAGGATCTATGACCCACGCTAGTAGTCGGTACTCACCATATATGCCCTTTGGGTAAGCCAGATGCTAACCCATCAGTTTCTTCATACGAGTGTTAAGGACTTGGTAATTGGAGATGGGAGACCTGTGTACCGTACTGATCGTGCAAATAATAAGAGATAGGCATTCGAGCAAAATGGTTATTCAAGGCCTTATGACAATTACAGGTAGGAAATATAACTCTTGCAGATCCTGGAGTATTATTTCTATAAGGTTGAGATAGATATATCACAGAGAATTTCGCTTTGCATTAAGAGTGCGGACAATTTAACTCGATCAATTGGACCCTGGAAAATATCTAAAAGCTGTCGAGTTGGGCTGATAAGGTAGTTGATACAATATCATGTAGTTGTCAATTTCGAATTTGCCTCGGCGGAACCATTAGATTTTATCACGAGAACAAGAACCTTAAGACCCAGCTTTAAGAGGATAAATACGTTTTTCCACCGCTTTCCTCATTTTTATGTCGAGATTCCAACTGTGACGTCTTGCCATTAAAACCATGCGGACAATACCATCAGTGTTGATGACGTATCCTCATCCCCATTCACTGTTCTGTATTGAGTATTATAGGAAGTTTTAGAGAAACGATCCTATCGTGCGAAGAATTTTAACTGATAGATGATCTATTGCTTTTACCCTTGCAATGCGTCTATCTCCTATCTAGCATAAAGTGTCAAGAATTCATACAAATCTATAATGTCTCTTCTATTTGCTGTACTTACATTTCATCATGTTAATGTGATTTCATTCATTATGTACTCGTTCGTCCACCACCGGTCTCCCTATCAGCAAAAATTGCTATCAATATCATTGTCATATGATATATTGAGAATAAGAAAGCAAGTAAATTTTGTAGAGCAAACGGACTTCGTACAACGTAGATAGCGATGTCTGGCAATTGCACAATGAATGAGGTTTTAATTCCAATTGTTATTCATATTTTCTGTTTTTTACACATTCCAATTTTTCTAACTACTTGCATTGCATTTCATACCCGTTACTGAGCTCAAGTTAGGATCTAGAAGTGAGATCTGCGGAAGTGAGCTTTTTTTTATATTGTTTGACATGTTAAGGCATTTCCTGTGTGTATACAATTACTTTAAATTATTAATAATTATGGGCCAAATATATTACATTTTGATATTGAGCCAACTTTAACTAAAAAGCAATATAAGTGATAACTCGTCAGTGCCTTTTGATTATAAGCTGAAATTTATACTAATATATACGAGCTAAAGAGTCCAAAGGTGTGTTAAAGTTGAGTTTTGTTTTTTTCCATAATTAATTAAATTTACTTAATTCTTTAAATTCGATAAGCTCCGCCCACGTACCCTTGTGATTTCGCTTGCTGGGGGCGAACCAAAATCCCCCCATTGATTTACAGACTGCCTCATTCATTTAAACACAATAGCGGTACATACGTAAAAAGCCCCCCTTTGGTGGAAGATTTGCATCATTTCAAAGAAACGATATAGTTTTTTTTTGTTAATAGCACAAATGTTTAATTTGTCTAATTAAAAGACGAAAAGTTTCTAAAATTTTTAACTGTTATAAAAATAGTCATTACTTGTTAATATTATTTCACTGTTAATATTCTGCAATTGTTTCAATATTTTCATAAGCCTTTGCAATTTTTTTAAATTGATTATTATTATAATTTTAAACTTAATCATAATATAGCTTTAGTTTGTTAGTTAATACGTGCGCTAAAGCTTTTGTATATATACATTATTTTTTTTTCCTCACAGCGAAACAAGTTAATCTAGAAATCTTACCATCAATTCGCAACAGCAAGGCCTCGCGCAAAATACGGATCTATGGGTGAGTAATCAACAAAGAAAATTGGATATTACTTCGTAGTAAATAGTATTTTTTACTACCCATCAACCATAGATGGGGGTATATTAACTTTGTCATTCGTTATAACACATCGAAATTAATTGCCTAAAGACACCCATAATTAAGTATTATTATATCTGGTTGTGTGAAATCCTGAGGTCGATCTGAACATATCCGTGTCCGTTCGCGTCGTCGTCGTGAAAAATCACGCTAACTTCCGACGAAACAACATATCGACTTGAAACTGGCATCAAGTAGTTGTTAATGATGTGTGATTGGTATTTGCAAATGGGCCATATCGGTGCTCACTTTACGTATAGCCCCCCATATGCGGAGATAAACGGACGCCAATTTGGCTTAGCGAGGCCTCTTAAAGAAGCAAATTTTCATATCCGATCCGGCTTGAAAATTGTCGTACATGGTGTTAGTTATAATTGAGTCTTAACAACCATGTTGGGCATAAAATTGGTCCACATCGGTCCATAATTATATATACGCCACTATAACACTTCGATCCCGCCGATTTGGTGATCGCGATCGCCCCTAAAAAGAACAAATTTCATCCGATCCGCGTCTGGAATTTGGTACATGTGTGTCAGTATAATGGTCTCTAGATAACCCATGCACAAATTTGGTCCATCGATCCGTCCTAATAAATTATAATATACTGCCGCCCTCATATAGAACCGAGATCCCGCGATTTGCGTTGCCCGAGGTCCTCGTAAAAAGAAGCGAAATTTCAGCGCCGATCCGGCAGAAATAGGTACAGTGTGCTATAGTATAGGAATCTAAACAACCAGTGCAAAAATTGGTTCCAGCATCGGTCCATAATATATATAATAGCCCCATAATAGAACCGCAATTCCCTCCGTATTTGGCTTGCGAGACGCTAAGGAGAGAGCAATTTCATGGCCGATCCGGCTGAAAGTCTTGCTAACGTGATGTTCGTATGTCTATCAACACCATCGAAAGAATTTGGTCCAAGTCGTTCATAATTATAATATAGGCCCCGATAATAAACCCGATCACCAGAATTTACGCCATCCGGAAACCCTGCTTGCGCAAGCATCAAAAACTTACTTCTGCCACTTCAGTTGAAAACTTTGGCTACGGTGATCGATTAATATGTGCCTCCAAGACTCTCATGTATGCAAAAATGTTCGGGTCTATATGCGGCCATTCAATATATTATAATAGGCCCCATATAAACCGAATCCCAGATTGAACTCCTTCGCAAGAGCCGCTTGAACAGAAACATTCTTGCCATTCGGTTGAAATTTGGTAAAGTAGAACTGTTAGATATATCGTACCAACAAAGCCATGTCAGGAACGTGGTTCCCTATCGAATCCGACTAATTATATATATGCGTCCCCATATAAACCATCCGCCCAATTGACTCCAGGTGCCTTTTCTGGAGAAAGCAAAAAATCAGTCCGATATGCTGAAATTTGGGTAACCTCGGTGGGTAGTATAAATGATATAACAGCCATGGCCAAAAGTGGTCCCAACATCAGTCCATAAACGTAGCATAGCCCCATATAAACCGTCCCGAATTTGGTTCTTGGAACCGCTGAAGAGCAAATTCATACCGAACGGTGAGGTGTACAAATTTGTACATTCGTGTAAGTAATTGCGGGGCCTATATACAATATGAACTTGATAATGTGACCAGATTTGTGTGTATTGGGATCGATTTATCTGAAGGGCCATATAATAACTAAAAGACCGATATGAACCTAGTTACGGCAGGATTGATTAATCGGACACATATTACACACAATTACCAAAATTCACTCACTCGGAGAAAATTTGCTCTTGCATAGAGATTCCAGAAAACCCAATCTCGGATCGGTTTATATGGGCCTATGTACGATTGATGGACTGATAGTGACCATCTTTTTGGCATGGCTTGTTAAATATTCAATACATTACTCACCCGTCCAAAATTTCAAGCATATCGTATGGCATTGTTGCTTGTCTCCAAAAGCACCGGAGTCAAATCTGGGGATTCGGTTTATATGATGGATCCTATATATAATAAATGGACGTATATGAACCAATTCGGCTGCAATGGCTTTTGATACCATATAACTAATCATTCACGTACGTAAATTTCGAAACCGAGATGGCAAGAGTATTCTATGCCGTCTTCCAAGGCTTCTGGGATGGTCTAAAATCTGGGTGGATCGGTTTATACTGGGCCTATATAAGTAGGATTATGGGCCGAGTATCGACCAATTGTTGCATGAGAGTCTTGAGCGAATCATATTAACACCACCGCTAGCCGAATTTCTAACTGAAGTCAGTGAATTATTTAGGTCTTCCAACAGGGTTCCGGAGGTCAAATTCTGGTGATCGTCTGTATATGGGGACGCTATATAACTAAATATGTAAACCGATGTGGACACAATTTTGGGCATGTGTTGGTTATAGACCATATACTAACACACGTCTAAGAATTTCAGCCGACACTCGATAAATTTTGCTTCTCTGCGTCTTCGCAGCCAAATCGAGGGATTTCGGAGGTCTGATATGGGGCTATATATAGGTCATTATGGTAACCGAATGTGGAACCAATTTTTTGCATGTGTTGTATAGATACCATTATACCTAATCACCAATGTACCTGATATTTCGCCGGATGCGGGCTGAAATATTGCATTCTCTTAGAGGCTCGCAAGCGCAAAAACGGGGATGGATTTATAATGGGGGTCTATATATAATTACAGACGCGATGATGAGACCAAGTTTTTGCATGGTTAATTAGAGACCATATACTGACACCAATGTACCAAATTTCAGTCCGGATCGGATTGAAATTCTGCATTCTCCTTAGGAGCCTCGCAATGCCAATACTCGGGATCGGTCTTATAATGGGGCTATATATAATTATGGACCGCATATGTGACCAATTTTGCATATATGTTAGAGACCCGATATACCTAACACCATGTACAAATTTCAGCCGACTCGATGAAATGTGGCTTCTCTAGAGGCCTTCGCAAGCCAAATTTTGGGTCCGTTATATTGGGGGCTATACTAAAATTGGACCGATACTGCCATTTCAATACCATCCGACCTACATCAATAAGACAACCCTACTTGTCCAAGTTCGACAAAGTCGATAGCTTGTTTTCGTTCGGAAGTTAGCGTGATTTCAACAGACAGGACGGACGGACGGAAGGACATTGCTACAGATCGACTCAAAAATTTCACCACACAACCCAGAATATATATACTTTAAGGTCATTTAGAGGCAATATTCGATGTGTTATAAACGAATGGACAAAGTTAATATACCTCATCTAATGGTGTGTGGTATAAAATACTATTCTACGAAATAATATCAATCTGTGCGGTTTGATTGAATTTACTCACCCATTCAATCGCGTATTTGCGGTAAGCCCTCTGCTGTTGCATTATGGTAAAGATTCTAATAACTTGTTCGTAGTGAGAATAACAAAATAAACTCATAATGTACATATACACAAAATTTAGGCACTATGAACCAACAAAACTACACTAGATTATGATTAAGGTTTAAAAATTAAATAAAATAATCAATTATGAAATAAATCAAGGATTAATGAAAATTACTTAAAACAAATCAAATATTAACAGAAATAATATAACAAGTTAATGTACTATGTACTAACAGTTGAAATGTTTAAAGAAATCGTTTAATGTAGAACAATTAAACATTTGCCATTAACCAAAAAAATATATCGTTTCTTTGAAATGGTGCCAATTGCCACAAGCTTTTTACGTAGGTACACCGCTATGATGACTATTATGAATGAAGGCGGTTGTAATCAAATGGAGGGATTCTTGGTCGCCCACCCCTCGCGAGCAGGCAAATCACCAAGGAGTGTGGGTTATCGAATCAAGAGTATAAGAAAATTTAAATTAAATTAGGAAAAAAAGCAAACACTCCAAAACTTAACACCCATTATTGACTTTTTAGCCCGTATATTATTATAAATTTCAAGTATATATCAAAAAGAGCAGCTGACGGAGTTATCTCACTATATCCTTTAGTTACAAGTTGGCCGCAATAATCAAAATGTAATTATATTTGGCACAAATTATAAAAATAATTTAAAGTCACATTATATTACCAAACAGAAAGTGCCTAATAACATTCCAACAAATATAAAAAATGCTCACTCCCGGCAGATCTTCAACTTAGATCCTAACTTGAGCTGCGGTAACGTATGAATGAAGTATTAAAAAAATTGGAAATGTTAAAAAACAGACAATATGAATTGAAACATGAATAAAACCTCATTCATTCGCAATTGCCAACATCGACCTATGTACCGTTTGTCAATCCCCTTGCTCTCCTATCCTCCGAAACATTCATGATATTAAGCAATTTATTGGCTGGGGAAAAAGACGTGGAGAGTACATATAAATGAATTAAATAAAATGAATGTCAAGGTCAGCAAAATGAGAAGAAATTATAGAGTTTATATGAATGGGATGAATGATAAGTGAAGTAGAGCATGATCATCAAATAAAAGTCTCTTGTTCCCAGGATAGGTCGTTCTATAAACTATCTCAATACAGAACCAGTAGAATAGGGGATGATACCGTCACAACACAGATGGTTTTGTCCCATGTCTTATGGCAGACCTCACATGAATTCTCGACATAAAATGGAAAGCGGCTGAAAACGTATTTACCCTTACAGCTGGTCTAAGTCCTTTCCGTGATAAATTCCTCTAATGATTTCCGACAAATACCGTAAATTTTGTAACCCCCTTTCAGCCACTCGACACTTTAGAAATTTCGGTTGCCAATTTCCCGAGTTAAATTTGTCCGACTTCTTACTCAAAGCGAAATTCCTGTGATATATCTCATCTCCAACCTTATAATTAATATTCCTAGATCGAAGGTTATAATTCCTACTGTAATTGTCATAAGCCTTGATAACATTCTGCTGAATCCTATCTCTTATTATTTGCAAACGATCAGTACGTACCACAGTCTCACCCATCTCCAAATTACCTAAGTCCCTTAACAGCTTATAAGAATCTGCATGGGTTATCATCTGGTTACCAAAAAGGGCATAATATGGTGAGTACCCGATACTAGCGTGGGTCATAGACCTGAGAGCTACAGATATATTACTAATATTCGTATCCCAATATCTCTGGTCCTCACCTAAGTAGGACCTAATTCCAGCAAGTATGGAGCGGTTGAGCCTCTCTGAAGAATTCGATTGAGGGCTGTAGACTGCAGTATAGATATGCTTTATCCCATATTTGCTCATAAGGCTCTCAAATAATGTTGAACGAAACTGGGAACCGTTATCTGTAACCACAAATTCTGGTACCCCAAATAGGTGGAATATTTGCTCCTCCAAAAATTCGTATATTTCTGAGGTAGAAAATTTCTTAACACACTTCACAAATGGGAACTTTGTGAAGTGATCTAGGATCACAAATATACCGACAAATCCGTTTCTAGACCTCGGGTAGGGTCCTAAAAAATCCAAATAAATTCTTTGGAAAGGCCTTTCAGATTTAATTCGCTCACCCATCAAGGGCCTTAAAACAATATTCGGAGCTTTTGATTTTTTGCATACTTCGCATCGTGAGATGAAATCACGCACCTGCAAAGACATCTTTGGCCAAAAAAAATTCCGACGGATTTTCTCCAACGTCTTTCCGATTCCTCCATGCGACGAATTCGGTGAGCAATGAGCCCGTCGAATTACATCTTCGGTTAGAGGCGAAGGCACCCACAATTTCCATTGAAAGGCTTCTGAAAAATTATCGGAAGTGGAAAACTCGGTGCGTTTATATACGTAATCGTGGACAACCTGCAAGTCAGGAAGTGTATCATTGTCCCGAACTTTAGCCCGTAGTTGTACATACTCATCAGAATTAAAGGCCTCGGATGCCAAATCTATCTCCGGTTCTACCATTTCTGCTGTAATTGACTCCAAAGAAAACCTTGATAAAACATCGGGTACTGTATTTAGTCTTCCTCTTCGATGTTCAATAGTAAATTCGAAACGTTGTAATTTGAGAGACCAACGAGCCAGCCTCCCATTCAAGTCGCTTTGGCTCATTAGCCAACGCAAACTTGAATGGTCGGTCACTATCTTAAACGGTAGGCCTTCTACATATTCCCGAAAGTGCTCCACACTTTTTACCACCGCCAAGCATTCGAGCTCTGTTATGGTGTAATTTTTCTGTGCTCGATTAAGCTTGCTTGAATAAAACGCGATTGGTCTCTCAACTCCGTCAGAATCCTCCTGCGCCAATACTCCACCGATGCCAACTGAAGAGGCATCGCATTGGATTACAAAAGGCCTTTCGAAGTCAGGGGTCACCAGTACAGGGGCTGAGGTAAGACAAATCTTCATCTTCTCAA